>CM060839.1:71217904-71360404 GCA_030762175.1 Metallyticus violacea | reverse complement strand
AGAATTTTTACGCCCAAAAAATCCATCGGTCCTGACCGGGATAGAACCCGCGATCTTGGCTTTAGTAGGCAAATATGATTACCACTACACCACCAGGACCACAGGTAAGCCGAGTGGTCGTGTGCGTCTTCTTCACGACAATGCGCCTGTGCACACATCTGTTGTTGCAAAGGAAGCTGTGAAGAAATGTGGCTTCAAGGAGATCGACCATCCACCCCATAGTCAAGATCTAGCGACCAGCGACTATTCTCAAAACTCAACAAGGACATTCGAGGAAGGAAATTTAAGTGTGACGAAGAAGTGCTGGATGCTGTTTATGTCCATTTTGCAGACAACACTTCTAACGCTTGGGGGGGGGGGGAGGGAGGATTGAAATGTTGATTCAAAGATGTGAGAAGTGTATTGCAATAAAGGGTAACTATATTGAAAAGTGAAATATAGTTTTTGTCTTTATCATACCTAGAAAATGGTTAGGCCGGAAACTTATGGACTTACCTTCGTATATAACTGGGGTGCATAATTTCTGTTTTATCTCTCTCTCTCTCAGTTGGAGGTTAACAGAACATACATCTGTGGCAGGAATCTGAAGCAAATGTTGTAGTAGGTACGGAATATGTTTCGGAAAAAACAGGTTTTACTTTCATTGTGGCACCAACTGTGTCATACATACTTCACACTTTTCTTACTTTTAGATATGGATCTAAATACAAACGCAGACAAACTTTCTAACCGGCAGTATGTCCAGTTTCGCACTTGAAACCTTCAATGCACCTTTTAGTTCGCATACGTTTTGTTTTCATTTTTCTTCCCGAATGCTCTGTCCCCACTCCTGTTTTTGCAAGGTTTTTTTTTTTTTTTTTTTTTTTTTATGCTGAAAAGCCTCAAGATACGTGCCACACGATGTTTTTTACTCCAAGGATGCTTAAAAATGTGCATCTACACACAGGAATAATTGTGTTGTGATACACTCAAAACCTTATATTTTATGCCAACAGATCGAGGTCGTCTGCCTACAAGTCTACCAGGATTTACTCCAGGCCCGACTCCACTTGTTCGAATCTCATTAATGGACTCTGAGGACTGAGATGCAGCCGAACTTCCACTATCGCATCGCGTCGTCACTATCGGGTCCAGTCAGCGCAGCCACAGCATCTCTGATACACTTGTGGTTACAAGCAGGGCTGAAAGTACTAGGAATCATATAGATACTCCTGCTGCAGTGGAATATGGAATCTCCGAGTGGCTGGCCAGTCCCGAGGGACAGTGGAGAGGGCTGAGAGAGCCGAAGGTAAGTGACTTGCACAGTTATAGCTAGATAAGAAGAATTTGCAAGCAATGGCACGATAGCTCAAGCGGTTAGAGCGTCATAGTTGTGAAGATAACGGTTTCAAATCCTACCTTCCGAATGTTGATGTTTTTTTTTTTTTACGCTGGATAAAGGAAATTTGGCACTATTACAATGATTTATTCGGTAACATAGTATCAAGCAAAGAATGACCTATAAATTTATCGTTGACCAATTTTTTTCCTGCTACAATCAAAGGAAGTTTGCCAGCATTACAGTGATTTATCCGCCCCTATCAAGTTATATTTACGAAAAGGAGGCGAGCGTAGGCCGTCAGGCCGTAGCAAACCACTGGGTCCAACGGTTTCTAGGATTTACCCGAGGTTAGCTTTAGGGTTAGAGTGTGTAATATTAAATTATTTGTGTATTAGAATAAGAGTACATTTTTCACTGTTAAAATATTTCACCCACCTAACAATGCCCTCATTACAGTGATTTACCAGCCCCTATCAATTTATATTTACGAAAAGGAGGTGAGCGTAGGTCATCAAGCCTGATATTTTACCCGCGTACCAATGCAATATAATGAATTGTTCACAGGTTAACACATAGGTTGCATTATTTTTAACATGAGGCACAAATGCGTGGAGTGAACTCCGCTGTCGCTTGGGCCTGGCCATCCGCGCAACCGCAAATTCTGTGCCTCCTGCAGGGGAAGAGCCCCCACACGGACCAGGTCTCCTGCCCCTTTACAGCCCAGGGCTCACAAGAGCATCACCGCAGCTTAATACCCATGACCCTCCAGCAATTAGCCCAAGAGCATAGCGCCTGCCAGCTCTACTTTCGTCTACCAGTTCAGTTTCGCATAACAACATGACTTCTGGCGCTACTCCACTAGACATCTCGCTGAGTGAGGCCATTCTTCATGCCACGACAGACCTAACCACCCTGATCCGAGAGACATTTGCCATCATATCTACACAGCACAGGAACTATGTCCTCAAGCCTCGACAGACTGGCTGAGGAATTCGCCGAACTCCAGATAACCAGTTTCTGCATTCAGGACGCAAATCATCATCGGAAACTGCAACCCAAAATATACTTGACACACTCATCGGTAACCATACCGCCATCACCACTACACTGGAAGAAATTCGTGCCAATCTCTCATCCAGCAAAGTTCAACTGCCACCATTACCTTTTCTTTAGCTGATCCAATGCGTAAGTTTCTTTTACGTTATACAACTCAGCTCTGTATGGCACAATCTACATAATACACTGAAGAGTAAATTGTTTATTGATGATTAAATACTCCTCGTGACACTCCCACCGCAGTTATCTCTCAGAGCCTCGGCCATGTTTGGTATCAGTACCTAATGCTCACTCTGCTCTCGGCCATTGGCCGACACCACAACACATTACGTCACTAACGAGGATGCTCAATGCGTGACCTCTTCAGCCTATTCGTCCTACTCTATCCCTGAAAGTCATCTCCTATTCCACTTAATTGCATTATATACAGGGCGTCCCTAAAGTCCTGTAAACGTTTTTCTTAATTTATTACACAAAAACTACAAATGACCATTTGATATGTATTCCTCTTTAATATGACACGCACACGCACCGCAAACCACACACACACACACACACACACACACACAAACATATATATATATATATTAAAGAGAAACTGAAATGATTTTGTTTTCAAAGTTCGATTTCACAATGACTCGATATGGATATCACGTCGTCATATGTCTACACGGTAATCAAACTCTTGGGAGCATATCCTCATATACAATGGTGGCAACTTCTTCAATCCTACACTTGTGTTCTTCTAAATCTTGTGTTAAAGGTGGCGCATACACACAGTTTTTCATGTATCCCCATAGGAAGAAGTTACAGGCAGTTAGATCCGGGGATCTGGGAGGCCAGTTTTCGAAACAGTTATCATTATTCCCTGCTCGTTCGATCCAGCGTTGAGGTATCTCGTTGTTTAGAAAAACACGAGAATGGTAATGGAGTGAGGCTCCGTCTTGTTTGAATAGGAAATTGTCGGAATTTTCTTGCATTTGTGGGAACAACCATTGCTGTATGTCCATTTACAGTGTTTTTGGTGAAGAAAAATTCTCTACAAAGTTTCCGCGATGACATCGCGCAGAAAACGTTCACTTTAGGTAAATCACGCCCATATTCGATGAATTCAGAGGTTTCTGGGTACCCCACACTCGACAGTTATGTCTGTTGACTTTGTCATTTGTATGGAATGTCGCTTCGTCACTAAAAACTGTGCGATTCACGAAGTCGTCATCTTTGTTACACTCAGATATAAAACTCATAACGTTGTTGTTTGTCATTTGTAAGAGCTTCAGTCTCTTACGTACTGTCTTCCAAACTGTCGTAAGTGCTACTTGCAGCTCGCGGGATACTCTACGAACTGACTTCTTATGAATGTCTCTCTCACACGTTAATGATCTCTTCACTCTCGTCGGACGTCACTTCTGTTCTTAGGACACAAGCAACCAGTACTCACAAATTTGTCATGCCAGGCGTTCTTGGTGCTTTTTACCGTACTTAATCCTACTTCCGTTGTACTTCTGTAGCACTCTTACTTGCATTTGTAGGATTCCAACACACAGAAAGCGCGCTCTTCGCTAGAAGTCGCCATCTTTACAAAACACCAGCTACGGCGAATGCGGAAACTATGAGAATTGGTGGTAAAATCCAAACAAAACTATCTGAGTTCCTATTTAAGAAAAGTGTTACCGAATTTTAGGGACATCCTGTATATTTCATACGACCCAGAAGTTTCCAGTCTGCATTCGCTTTGACAAGATGGATAATCAAATCAAGAAAAAACACCGAAACAAATACGTGCAGGAGATTTATGTACATTAATCAATCATGCACACAATGTGTGCTAAGTGAAATGTTGGACTGTTTTGGGGTTTTTATCTGAATGAATGGGATCATACATATAAAGTACTATGTAATTCATTTAGTTGGTCATCACAGAAAATGTTTATAACGAAAGAGAAAATAAGCATTTTGTTACATTATTGATTCCTATCTAATTATTGTCCTTTAATAATGACATGAATAAAAAAACGTTCCTTAATGTCCCAGTATTACCATATGGGTACATTTCGTTGCGAGTGTTGTGTTATGGCTTACTCGATTTTGTTGTAATATAAAATAGTAAAAAAACATTTAAAATTATTTCGTACTCTAAAGGTCTAAATAGGGAGAATTTAAGGGATGGAGATGAACCAACCACTTCAGTTTTCGTTCTAAAAAAACTCAACATTGAACAATCAACTAATCGATCTGTATTTACCAGCATAGAAAAGTTTTCTCAAGATAGGACTTTATAAAATATCACCAGAAGCCAATCGGATTGCTCATATCTACCGCAATGTTAATGGTACTAATGTGAGTTGTACTAATTTTAAAAAATGACCCTACTTTAAGAGTAAATTGATGAAATAAGAAAAGAATTAGATGTTATAAAGTAAACGATGATCGACCTAATCAGTCACAATCTATTAATTTTATAGAATAATGTTTCCTTGCTGTATATTTTTTTTCAACAAATTTCTGTTTTTCTACATTAATAGCAAGAATAACTTACATTAAAATTTTCATTCACTGCGCTCGCAACAGCTGACATACAAGTATTACTCTTTTGTGATGTCTAGCATTGATTCATATTTTAAAACTGCCTCTCAGTATTTGAATTCCAGCTATACAATGAAAATTAAGATTCATTGATAAAGGGATAGTTACAACTTCATGATTTAATACGGCATTCCGCTTTTTTTTTTCTTCAATTGCCATCCATTTTTAAGAGCTTTAATATGATATTAGCGTTATAAAATTCATCATAACATCTCAAAAGTTTGTAAATTTATAAAGTTGTTTAACCACAGGAAATGTACTCTTATATAAATTACAGTTTTGGCAGTAATTAACGATAGAATTTTTCATGTTTCTAGTGAATGTCTCACATCTTCGTTTATACAAGAGCTGTTCAATAAAGGATGATCTCTCTCTCTCTCTCTTTCTCTCTCTCTTTACAACATACGTTTACTCATTCTCGTAATTCTGATATTTCTGAAAGTAGTCCCCGTTGGGTGCAATGCATTTGTCCCAGCTTTCTGCCAGTCTTTAAATATGCTGGTAACATTTTTGACAAATCCTCCAGAATGTCTGCGCAGTCTTTACCACTGCTTCTGATTACGGAAAATGCTTTTAAACGAGGTGTTTTTTTTTTTAATTTGGGGTAAAGGAAAAAGCCACGCGGCTAAATAAGAATTATAGGAAGAATAGTAGTAGTGTTTTGTTTGTTTATTTACGGACTCTTTCAACATCTCAGGTCATCATCGTTCTATTCAATTCAGGGCATGAAACGGCCCACAAATTTTGTTTAGGGGCCTCTTCTTTCATGCTTGAGGTTCTTTTACGTGCCGTAAATCTACGACAGGGAATCTACGACTTTAGTTCCCTTCCGAAGGAAACCATACTTAAGATTTTTACGACCGAAAAAAATCATCGACATGGCCTGGATTGAACCCGAGATCTTGGGTTTACGAGGCAAATGTGGTTGACCACTAGAACTGATCAAAAGAAGGAAGGGAGTTTTAATAGTACAAAGTCATTGAGGGTTTACAGGGGGTTAAAGGAAATATGGAGTAGGGAGAAATATGTGGATGCAGGTGATAGGTGGACGAGGGAGGAATCGCATGGGCCTGGGCAGGGATAGTGAACCTGAGGAGGTTTAAATATAAAGAAATGTCCGATGTGTGGAATGTACAGAAACTAAAGAAATGAGAGCAAAACTTAGGATTGAGAAGTGGGATAACTTACCAATAGAGATAAAGGGAATGTGAAAACAAGGCAGAAAATCTTGGAGTTTGGGAATTATTTAGGTAAGGTAAAAGAAAATGGTTTGAAGAAAATAGGTAAACATTAGGAACCAAAGCGGTAGAAACAGAATTTAGGTTGGTTTTTGACTGAGTTAACTTTTAGATGTAAGTTGCCTGATAGTTGAGTAACCACAAGGTTGAAACTAATCGGGCCACTTGTTTACACAGCAACTCGGTAAGTTTTACTAGAGTGACTATGGTTGTATTTTTTTGTATGACTGAGTGATTGTAAAAGAGTCCTGTGGAAGCTATTGTATTATTAAGAGGAACTAAATTAAATTCAATTCAATAAGGAGTGAGGGACACATTGGGCATATTAATTTTTGTGAGATATTCAGAAACAACTTTTGCAATGTGCGGCCGTGCATTCTCGTGGTGCAGCATCCAGCTTGTTTCACGGAAATGTATGATATGACCTTGCATAGTTTTCAGAACATAGTGTGTACAGATATGACATGTTGCTAAACTATTCCTTGAATATCGAAACATGAGATGATCATAACTTTCCCGGCAGAAATAAATACTTTATCTTTTTTTGGTGTTGGTAATTATGGAGATTTCCACACTGAATTTTTATATTTACGTAGCCAAGTTTCATCTACAGTGATTTACTTTTGAAAGAAACTCCACATATTCCTGTAACATACATCCAAACATGAACGCGAACATCCTTTTGTTCGGGAATCAGCAGTCCTGGAACCCGCCGTGCACAAACACCTCTCATATGCAACTTCTCAGTTACCATTGTGTAGGTGATATCCAGTGGCATTATCAGAATTCCTTAAAGTGCTGTTAACGTTATTCGACGATCATCTCTCATAGTGACAGATGTTTTCTTTCGTTAGAGCAAAAACTTCCTTTGAAATTGAGGGGGGAAAAAAATGTTCACCATAAAAAAATAAAGAAAACTTAATGAACTTTGATTTCCCCCCCTAAGGATGAACTCAGCAAGTTCCTACTACAACCACCAGACAACCACAACAACGACGAGCGTCCCGGTATCCAGCCACCATTTCGAGTAACAGTAGTCGGTCGACGACTGAAGATATAAGTGAGTGTTCGCAAAACACGTCTTAATTTTATGTAAGTGCAGTTTAGTGTAAACAAGTTGAATACACAAGTGTAGGATATATTACCACCCATTGTCTATATCTTCGTAAGTACAATTTATATAATTATGAATATCGATTTTGCATTATGATTTCGATCGTCCATACTTTAGTTGCTAATCAATAGATCCCCACAGCCTGCTAACAAAAGCGGTCAGTGTTGCATGCTCAGAAATGATGTAGTGGAAGTATAGAGTTGGATGCACTGACCACAAGACACATAGGGTGATAAAACGGATTTGATAATTTTTTTTAGTAATTCCGCTGCAATATCTGGCTGAGATTGGTCAAAATTAAAACTTTTGTTTCGTTTCAGTAGCCGATTTAAAGATGACGTCACATAAGTGAAATAGTCATAAAATAATCACAACAGAAACTTCAAAGAAAAAAATCTCCACATCGGAGGAACTATATTATTCAAAAAATTATCAGAATCTATAAGGTCTCTTCAAGATAACTCAGGAGCTGCTTATACAGGATTGATGAATTATAGCATTTTGTAATTTAGTATGAATGTAAATTATTATTATTATTATTATTATTATTATTATTATTATTATTATTATTATTATTATTATTATTATTATTGTTGTTGTTGTTGTTGTTGTTGTTGTTGTTATATAAGTATGCATCACAGCTGTTAATTTATTAAATATTTAGCTAGCAACTGTTTTAATATGACCCCTTAATTCTGGGGCAGTCGATCGTCCCCCTCCCCGTCGAATATTTCTAGATACGCGCCTGGCGACAATAAATAAAAAATAAATAAAATTGACCGATTCTTTATGAAATCTCACATCTCTGACACTTATTATTATAATAATAATTGTAATAATGAAAGCGAACTTAGTCAAGACATCAATCAAGACTGTGAATATAAATTTTCAGATTAGAAATGTCCGCGGTGGTTTTGTACACCGACGGTCCAACGTACGAGATCTCGTCTCGTAGGCTACAGTCCAACACAACAGTCTGCTGTCTTCCCCTGCGCCATAATAAGGTCACCTAGCGGCTAACCTGCGAAGCAATGTATAATTTACATTTACATCATAGATAACCTTAAGCTACAGTATATATTTTCCAAGTAAAATGAATTTTGTTGAAGCAGCTGTTTTTGACAGTGATTTGTGCCTATACTCAAGGTCTTCGGAAACAAAAATATCAGAATATTTAAAATGCTTTCTGTTATGGCGTTTACGAGAATTATAGTTTAAATTTTAGGTGCGTATTTTAATTTTTGAGTAAGATTGTGTCATATGGTGAAATATATTAGTAATACTGGTTTCCCATGTGTAACTGAGCCTTATTTGTTGCATTCAGATTTCCCTAATGTCTGATCGTTTTGTCTTAACATTTTTTATGTCGTTAAGTTCATATGTCATAAGCATATGGACATTTGAAACAAGTAGTTCAGAAAGAAACAGAAACTATTTTAACAGAAGGTACAATGCTACAGGGTTGAAAACAGCAGATTATAATCGACGTTCTTCAACAACGATAATGTCAAACGCACGTGCACTGTAGGTACAATAACGTATTCTATCTATAGAATAGAACCGATTTCAAAGCTTTGAAAATGTTTGAATTCAAGGTGAGCCAGGAATTAGATTTCTGATTCACTTAAATTTAAATTTATTGGTACACGTTGCACCATATCCCAACCTTATACTTAAATTTCATGTAGTTTCATCAGAATTTTTATTTTTCTCTCCTAGAACTCACTCTTCATCAAGTAGTGTCGTAGTGTGAAGGGGGAAAAAAAATTCAATTTTCATGTATTATATTGATATATATTGTTCATATACTTACTGTCAGTAATACTGTTATATATATATGTACTGTTGAACTAAAAATGTGAAAAATTAAAAAATTACTACTTATTTTAAATTATTATAAAGATATTGTCTAAAGCCAATAGTAGAAGTGTTAGAAATTTTTTTTGAAACAAATTGCCCAATTTGCAAAGAAAATTATTATTTGTGTCCATTTTATCTATGGTTATATTAATTATTAAACCAAGTAATTTTAGAATTTTGTTACGTTGAGATGGTTTAGGTTTGGTATCATATTTCTTGGTTATTTATTATCAAAATAGTAAGTCTTGTAATTGAAGCACTAGCAGAAAAATGATTGCACTATTTTTTCTTAAATTGAATGACATGATGGATAACAAAGAAAGAGCAAAGCAGTCAAAGTGAAGAAGAAAATGCTGTGAAGAAAAGTAAACTTTATCAGGTGACTATTACTCATATACTGACATAAATGAGCAAACAATTATGAAAGCTCTTTATGCCCATGCCAAGTACCACAGGTCTTTAGAACAATAACTGAAATTAGTTGGTGATGTAACTGAGGGAATTGAATGCCATATAATTTACCTGAAAGCTGCCTATTCAGAAGGAGAAATAGGGGGCTTATTTCACTGGAGAATTTAACCTGGACATGATAGTTTATTATATAGATACTAATGCATGAATCACAGCAATGGGTAGCACGATGTAAAATCTGTTGTGTTAAAAACCTAAGCAACAATTAAAATATTATTCATTAATTGCGCATGTTCTCAAATACTTCATATAAAAACAATTAATCATTGTCCAACACCTCTAGTTTTAATAAATGAATAGAGAGAAGAGAGAGAGAGGGTGAGCACAGAAATTTTTCTGCTGAAGGAAAAGATAGAAATATGTTTGGCAGAGAATATTAAATATACAAAGGGGAAACATTCCTCAGCAATTTCTAATCTGTCATATTACATCTCAAACCAGTTGTGTTTATTGGTCTGTATAAATCATACAGTGCACAGAATATGCTAGATGATATAGGACAAGTCAGCAAATCTTTGAATTTACATGAAATTTAAAATTATATAGGACTAGTAATGTACAAAGTTATATGCTACACCATAGTGTAAAATAAATCTTTAAAACCTGTTGAAACACTCTAGAACAAAATGATTTATCAAAAGGAAAATAAATGGAGTACTTTCAGCAACTTTACAAATCCTCAACTGTTGACCCACTGTTTCCTGTTGCCCTTGTTGGTCCCGTGAAAGCTATGGTGTTGTATGTGGTGACCTCTGGTAGATATGAAATTAATTTAGAAATAGAAAGATAATCCCATGGTGGAAGGTCAAAATTCATAGCAATATTTTGGTTTTAGAATGAAGATATTCTCCCAAGTAACCAATTCATACAACTTTATTTCTTTAAGAAGTTTTATCTCTGGGTTTATTTCATGGTTTTGGCTCCTGTGCTACTGCTGATTTTTCTGTGTGTTTTAATTTGATATTTCTAAAATGTTTTTTCTTCCGAATTGTCAGATTCCTTTAGTTTTTCCTATGTATTTAAATTCACACTCTAAGCATTCTATAACATATATTTCTGATTTCCTTTCTGCTAGTATCTTGTCTTTTAATTTTGATCCTAGTAGGTGCTGATGTTATATCTTTTGATCAGGACTAACTTTATATTGAACTTCTTTTTGAATTTGTAGTGCAATTGATGGTTATAAGGGAATTTGCAATATCTTTGCATGTCTTTGATTACCTCGAGGGTCGAAGTCTCTTTTATGGATTTCTCAAATTTGTACTTATTGATCCTTTTACTTGGTAGAGGTGATTGAACCATAAAAAAAAAAAACATAAAAAAGGTGTTTATGGCAATGTTCATGATGTGTTCATACTCTCAATTGTATTCTGTGGCACTGAGGGAAATGTTAACCAATTAATTAATTGCACTGTATTAATATATAATATCTTCACTGTAAACAGCTTTAAAATTAAACAAATACGTTATACTGATCACTATTATTTAAAAACTCATTTACTGAGTAGAATCAATGGTCAAGTAAATATGCCATGACTGCTCTTTTAAATAAAATTAACTTTCAATTGCTTTAATTTCCAGTGGTAATTTATTGTGTAATTTGATAGATATTTGAGTTGCACTATTTTAATATATTTTAGTATTGGTTCTCATAATGTGAAACCTGAGTTTATTCTTGTATTTTGTTGAAGTATTATTTCATTTGTTATATGTGAATCTTTTGCTACAAGCTTGTTGCTTACAAAATAATGTTGCCTTATATATGCATGCACGGAAGTGGCAAGAAAATTGGTGTGCAGGAAAACTTTTATTCTGATGATTTTTTCTGCATTTGTTCAGTTCAGTTACTGGAGCATTCTTTGAGTTCACGAAGTTGTCACAGATACTTATGAACATAGAATTTGTCATTTACAATCACCACAATACAAATGGATGGGGGAGAGTTACCTCCAAAGCAAGATGCCATACTTTAGTCGGGTGTAAAACATAAGCAAAATAAACACATATAAGTGTATCAATATTTACATTGTTTGTTGCTAAATTCCTTAATAGATACCCAGTTACACTAAATTCTTATATTTTTAGTGTGCTTATCCCATCTTAGGTCATTCTCCATTATAACCCCAAGGAAATTAATACTACTTGCAGTTTCAATGTAGTTATTATTAAAAATTACAGCATGTTTTGCTATCTCCTTGTTTTGCTTAAGGTGAAAATGCACTGCAAGTGTCTTTTCTGTGTTATATTTCAGTTGATTATATTCAAACCAATTACTTGTTTCGTATAAAATTTTCTCTGCAAGTGGTTGAAGGTCCTCACATCCCATACATTGCACAATATACTTCTTTCATCAGCATATTGAATGATAGTTTGGGTAGAAAGATTGTGAAATTTGTAAAATGGTTATATGACAATGTGAGCATATAACTGGTAGCACTAACTTAAGATACCATAAGCATTTAAAGTGTAGGCCAATGGCATTTTTAGTAATGCTACTTTAAAAATATGTCCTAATGAAAGGGATTAATTTACTTAAGATAATTTCTCCCATTGAACATGCAGAAGCCAAATTCTTTGCAAAGTTAGTTAAACATAATCTCAAATATAATGCATGATGGATTTTATGTTTTTTTTTTTAACCAAAGTAGCCATTTAAAATTTTAAGAACTATCGAAATTACACAAATTCGACAATTCTAATTGGAACTAAACACAGTGAAGCTTTTGAAATGTATATAATCAACAATCAATAGTGTGAAGCATAAGAGTGTTTAGATGACAAGTAGTTGATTATATACAAAGTAGCCATTTTATTTGCATGAGAATTGATTACATTTAGAAATTAGTTTAGTACTAGATCTTATTGCTATAAATAAGGTAAATTCATATGTATTTGTAGAGTTATAAAGAGAGAGAGAGTGAGTTAGAAATGTTTTTCTAGTTCAAAAAAAAAAAAAATATATATGTATAATTCTTTTTCTGTTAATAAATGCTTGGACATCATATGAATGTGCTGTGTTGTAATGTAATGCGAACTGCAAAAGCTATCTTCATATAACTTATAAAATGGATATTTTCTCTCTTATTTCCTTGATGCAATGAAATTTATTTAAGTATTCTGCAATATAAAGAAACATTCTTCCTATAGTAAGTCAAATGTATGAAAAATATGGTTTTGTTGCATCCATGCAGCTGTGTAAATGAATACTGCTTAACAGCTAAAAAGTGGCATTTGGTCCTTATTACATAATGCAGCTGATTGTGTACATAAATTATGACGATCATTGATTGTGCTTATATTGCTCAGTACATGATACTGAGCATGCAATTAAGTTCTTTTATTTTTATAGTTTCAGAGAAATTTTATAAAATTAATTACTAGTTAGTGCTTAGTCAATTTTCTTTACAGTTCATTTTCTGTGGAATTCATGGTAACATTTTATTTTTTTCAGATAATAAACTTAGATGGCATCCCGAAGGTTAAGGATAAAACCAGTAGCTAATGTACCAATTAGACGAGGAAGGGCAACTGAAGATATAGAGAAAGTAGAGGAGAAAACTGAGCAGCCAAAAGAGATTAAACTAAAAGAAGAGTCATCTTTAATAACCAACAATGAACTGGCTCATTCATCAGACAAGCTATTTGAGCAAAATGATGAGCAAAACAATGATCAAGCTGCTGATGACCATCAAGGTTCAGTTGCATCCTGTAAGGATAAAATATTTCAAGATGAGCAGGACCAAAACAATACCAAGTCCAATCCTCAAATTGGTGTGGCTAAACCATGGGCACCACCAGGTCTGGCTCGAAAACGGGTGAAACCAGCAATCAATATTTTAGCAATAAGTCGTCCAACTAAATCACAGAATGCTAATGTATCTGTTGCAAATAAAGAAGATAAAGTAAATGAGGAAGAAGCAGGTATAAGCTTGGTGTTACCTGAAAACCACGTGTCTGATCTACAGAACAGTGATTGTCCAGCTAGTACTGCTAATGTAAAAGTTTCAATTAGCAGTCAGAATCAGGGAAATAAGCCAACATCTGATGCTGTAGATGTGAGGACTCAAGACATTGATAAAGTATTTGATGCAGAAGATAAGGAGGACACGACTGTCGAGAACAGACCAACAAGAACACACTTAAGGCCTTCCCTGGACAGTGGTATTTTGGGAGAAACATCAAGGATGCAGAACATTGATTGTTCAGCAGATAAAGAAAACAACATTAAGGACCAAAAGCCAGCAAGAAGACATCTTAAGCCAAATGTGAACATTTCTGCTATAAGCCGCCTATCAAGGCAGCAGAAATGTGATAATATGGCTGTAACATTAGATAAAGAAAAATCCTATGAAGAACCAAGAAATATGAATTTTCGAATCCCAGGTATAACACAGCTAACAGCAAAAGTTGAGCCAAAATATAATGAGAAACCATTGTCAATAGGTGCAAATTTACATAATTATTCAGAGCTACAAATACACACTACAAGTGTCTGTGGGGAGAATACCAATTCTCCGTCTAAACCAACAGTTTCATGGTCCAAGTCTAGGTATGTTGAAACTTTTTTATGTTCTTTACTTTTAAATTAGTTCTAGAGATATTTTTTGTAATGGTGCCTAATGGGATGTGTACTTACCCAATCTGCTGCTACTTGTGACTTCACGACATGGATAACTTGCAAATTAGTGGAGTTTCTGATATGACATAACATCATTATATCTCGGTGCTTATAGCTGACACTAACACTTGCTTCCTAGGACTACCATACCTCTGTTGAGTGTGATGGCTCAGGTGGTAACACTGTTTGGGAGGTTCTGGGCTCAAATCCTTGGGCACGAACATCTTAACCTTGAATTTTTTTTTTTGTGGTTTTACTTGGTCACTTAAGCAAATGCTGAAATAGGTACAGGATGACGATCCTTCACGCACCCAGTTTTGCAGCATACAGCTGACTGTGCTACTTGCATAAGATCTCAACTCACACTGAAGCCTCGTGCAACAGAGAGGAAATATGCTCCCCGCTGACATAGCCCTGCTGCCAGTTCCATGGTTGTGTTAAGCATTGCTCACCCTATATTTATTCTCCCATTTCACTCCATAGTACCAGTTACTGGATCAGAAGCATCAGGTGAATCGAGTGGTATGTGGCATGGCAGTGCTTTCATTTAGGAAAAAGTTGTAATCCAAGTATCTGATTATTTCTTTCTGGGTACCTCAGTACACTTTGGTGGTGCCAAGCCTGCTGTGTCTGGGAGTTACCATCTGTGGAAATATTAAGAACTCTACCTACATCTTGCATCACCCCTCAGATTCCAAGTCATCTGGTGTTCTATACTCCATTTCATATCCTCTTCCTGGAGATACCGTGTTCAGGGTGTAGGTAAAAAAGGCACCATCTTAGTGCTGAAGGGTCCACCATCCCAGCTATTTCTAACCCCATCCCTTATTTGTTATTGCAAATAAGTTTTTCAAACTTAAGCAAGGGACTTGTGTACAAAATGATATATTGATAATATTGCAACATGTGACAAGTAACCTGTGAGATCATAACAGAAGCATGTGACAGTAAGTATTTCTGTATTGGCACTTAAAAAAAAAACAAAAAAAATAATTTTAAATAATGATAAGCTTAATAATCTATTCTGAGTCAAATATTTAGAACACACTTTATGGTTTCACTTATTTGCATGAGATTTATTCAGGACATGTATTTTGTGGAACTTGTCCACATCATCAACTGTTAAACGACTTTTGGATCATCCAACATCTGAGTGGGAACACTCTTAATGGTTTCACTTACATGAAATTTATTCAGGATATATGTTTCATGTAACTTTTGTCCACATCATCAGCTGTTAAACAACTTTGGATCAACTTGAGTAAATCTCATGTAAGTGACACCATAAAGAGTATTCTAAATATCCGACTCAGAAGAGATTATAAATGGGCATTTCATTTAGGTGGATTCCAAATAGAATTAATATTTAAATTAATGAACTTGCCTACTATCAGGACAAGTAATGGTAATTTCACGATGGATTTTAAATGGTTTTTAGATGGTTTTAAATGTTTAATATTCAGCTACTTTTTTGATTATTGCAGTCAACACCAAACTTATTTGCATGACTTAAATACAAAATAAAACTTTTAAGTGATTTATTGCATTGTTTCCATTCAGGCTGGAATTTAGAACAGTTTCTTACTACCTATAAAATTCTTCACCTTCTGAATGTATTAAAGAAGACTATGCTATTATTCATTTGCAATATCAGTTGGCAGCAGTGCTGAGTACTGAACATGTATTTTGCAGCTTATAGGTGGTATTAAGTTTACAAACATCTTATACAATAAATAGTAGTGTTCTTTTATTGCTAGAAACTGTAACTTGATCTGGGTGTGCTCATATTGGATGATCAGATTTTTTTCCTTGAGTTATATATACATTTTTATTCTTTGTTTGTTATGTGTTTTACTATTATGGTTTTAGTTGGGATTGTGAAAACTGTTACTAATGGGGTACGAGTACTGATTTCATTTCAAATGTGTTTCTCTATAAGTCAGGAATTGGTATTAGTATTGTAAGCTATGTATAGAGATGCAGAGATAAAAGTCTCTTTTTTTTTTTTGAATGATTTATTTATGGACGCTCTTTAACAGCTCAGGTCATCAGCGTCCCATTCAACTCAGGGCGTGAAACGGCCGACAAATTTCGCTCAGAGGCCTCTCTTTCAGGCTTGAGGTTCTTTTTTGTGCCGTAAATGTATACACGGAACCCACGGCTTTACTTCCCTTCTGAAGGAAGCCATACTTAGGATTTTTATGCCCCGAAAAAATCCATCGGTCCTGGCCGGGCTCAAACCCGCAATCGTGGGTTTAGGAGGCAAGTATGGTAACCACTACACCACCAGGACCAACAGATAAAAGTCTGAAACAGCTAATTGATCATTTACAGGATGATATTAGGAAACTCAAGGTGAAACTAGATGAACATGCACAATTTTCTCTTACAAAGAAGAAAGAGCTCTTAGCGCTAAGGAAACCACAAGATCCAGGAATTCAACAATTAAATAATAGATTTTTTTTAATTCCAGAAGTAATTAGGCAACAGGGAGAAGATAGAACACATAAATATGTTCCTATGTGCTGCAATAACTAATAATAAAGTTTTATTGTAAGTAGCAGCCATGCCAGGGGAACCATTTAAATACCCTGGAGGCTATTTGCAGTGATTATCATGTAGAATGTGAATATAAGCCAGATGCTATGCTTGAGGATGTTAAGGTCATGAGCGGTTAAGTAAAGATTTCACAAAGGAAGATCATTTTTGCAATTCTAGGGGGAAGTGCAAACAGTTTAGACAGTAATTCAGTAAATAGTGATATACAGTGGATTTGGTGACACTTATAATTTGCTTACTTGGTTTTTTAATTGGACATATTTTGGGAACATTCGCTCTTATCATCAGCAGAAGAGCAACTTAGAAGCATATTTTGTAGGCGGTCAAAGAAATTTATTGAATATCTAACAATGGTGTCGTGAAGTTAATGAGGCAGTTTTATTTCTAATGATATAAATTTTTTCCCCATTTCGTTAGTTCCAAAGGTTTGCAAGTGTGTTTCAATAATTTTGAATCAATTTCAGGGTTTTCTGACCAAAAATGATTATTAAGTTATTCAATTAAACATTATTAGGAGCACATCTTGAAGAAAAGCAGGCATACTAATGTCAAATTTATTGAATCTATTTAGAGGTATGACAGATCTTCACTTTGGTCAGAGTTGCCAAGATTAAAGAGGATTTATGAAAAGTGAGCATTTCTAATGATAATTCTGATGTTCCACTTTCAGCCTTTGACTTTAGTATTTTACTGGACATAGACTGCATCTCAACTCTAAAGGCAAGAAGACACTTGTTGTATTATTCTTCTGCTCGCAAGTCTGCCCCTTAGCGTTGGGCATCCATGGTGGTGGAAATAAAAAATAAATTAGATGAATTCTATATAGATTAATGCAACCCTTCAATTAGATTCATAACAGAATACCACATGATAGAAACAGAGCTTAAGTGTGTAATCATAAGAATTCATGAAGTTATAATATTAAGGTGTATTTTTGTATGTAACAATCTACAATTTGGTGACACTAGTGTGGCTTCATTCTGCAAAAAACAAGACTTTGAATGCTGCTGAGCGGGGATAATAACATTAATTACTTTATTAATCACTTAGAAGCAGTAATTACATCCTTTTTTAAATCTAATGTGAGACTTATAATCTGTGTGGACTTTAGTATGATGTATTTAAAGAGGACAGTCCAAACCTAGATTCTTCTTCTTCTTCTTCTTCTTCTTCTTCTTGTTCTTACTAAGTAACTTAAATATAAAACATAAATTGAATTCCCTTCAAGAATTACTGACAGTTATGCAACTGCTATTAGTAATAAATTCTTAGATAAACGAACAAATCATTATTACCTAATGTAGTCTTTCCTATTATTAATATACTGATCACAATGAACAAAGACTGAGGTAAAATGTGATGATGTAATAATTAACACAACATTTGAGGTGCAATTCATAAGTTTCCAGCCAAATCATGTTAGATATGTGATAGAATAAAAATACAAGTATGTTCTTTTAACATATCTCCATATATTTCAATGCATTTTTCTCATGCGAGGGTAGGTCCATAAGTTTCTGGCTGATAAGGATTATCACCTTCACAAAATCTTTATCAGGTGTCATACTTTATCTATTAAGTAAATAATTGCAGCTGTAATTTCTGCTCCGCTGTGTTCAGTTGTTCAGATATAGTTGCATAAAAAAGGAAGGCTATGTGTACAAAATTGTGACATGTTCAAAATGGAGTATCAAGCTGTTATTAAGTTCCTCACAAAATGAAATTAAACAGCGATTAATCGGTATATATAGGAAGTATCCCCCTCATATTTTACAGTAAAAGAATGGATCAACCTTTTTCGAATGGGTCGAGAAAGCATTGAAGACGAAGAGTTTGCAGGTCAGCCCTTGGAGGTGCTCACTCCTGAAAACATTGCTCTTGTGCAAGGAGTAATTACGGAAGACCGGCGGCTGAAAGTTACAGAAATAGCAGCAAGGTAGGGCCAACTTTCTAAAACAACAGTCCTTCAAGTTATTCATGAACAGAATAAGGTTAGTGCAAGATGGGTGCCTAGACTTCTTTCCTCAGTCCAAAAGCAGCAAGAGTCATCTCTTGTAAGGCATTTTGGGAGCTCTGCCTTGGAAACGAGAAGCTCTGCAAACCATTGTTACAGGAGATGAAATTGTGGCCCTCTATTTTGATTCCTTATCAAAAAGAGAATCAATGGAGTGGCGTAAATCTGGCAAAGCACTGCCTCTAAATGCCAAGGTCACTCAGTCAACCAAGAAGACCATGGCTAGAATCTTTTGGAATTGTGAAGGAATACTCTTCATTGACTTCAAGGAGTGGAACACCACAGTAAATGGGTAGTACTATGCTGGCCTATTGCACAGACTACGTGCTTCCATCAAAGAGAAAAGGTGAGGAAAGCTGAGTCGTGGTATGTGCTATGTGCCTTCATGACATTGCACCTGTGCACACAGCTCTTATTGCAAAGGAAGCTGTGAAGAAATGTGGCTCAAGGAGATCAACCATCCACCCTACAGCCCAGATGTAGCTCCCAGTAACTATTTCCTCTCCTCAAAACTCAAGAAGGACTTTCGAGAAGGAAATTTAAGTGTGACGAAGAAGTGATGGTTGCTGTTTATGCCCATTTTGCAGGCAAGACTTCTGACTATTTTTTGGGAGTGGGGGAGATTGAAATGTCAAATCAAAGAAATGTGAAGTTTATTGCAATAAAGGGTTACTATATTGAAAAGTGAAATATAATTTTATGTTTTTTTTATCACACCTAGAAAATGGTTGGCTGGAAACTTATAGACTACCCTCATATGTAGATTAAGTCCCCTTAAAATAATAGTGTACAGCTTTGTCTTTAAAATGCTTACTCATTATTGTTCAAGATATGCATCGTCAAAGGTAATATTTCAGTTTTCAAGACAGATAAAGCCACTGGGGGCAACATCTGGGTTGCATGGTGAATAATCCAGCTGCTGGAAGCCAGCAGATTTGGCAAAATCAGCCAGGTAGATTGGTACATTGTTTGCATTAGATGAACATCTTGACTCAGCATTCCATATCTCTTTTCCTTGGTGACTTTTTGCAATTGATGCTCAGCATAGTACTTCTCACTCACTGTAGCATTCCTTTCTTTGAAGTCTATCATCAAAAATCCTCTGCAGTCACAAGTAATTATCTGCATGATCTTCATAGACTATGTAGCCTTGGCCTTTCTAGGAGGTGCTTTTTCTTCTTCTGCCACTCCAATGATTTTTTTGGAAAAGGGTCAGAGTTTTGTCCTCTGTAATGATGGATTCTAACACTGGTCTCTTATTTCCATAGCAAAGTTTCAAAAACTTTGACAACAACCCATGCTTACTTGCATTTGAACTGCTAAAAGAATTCAGGACATCTATTTTGCACTTATGCAAATGTTAATAGAGTATGCAAGGTTAAGTTGTTTTAGAAGCCTCAACTTGCAGCTGTTTTTTTTGTCTTTAGATACCTGTTGCTCAGGAGATGCATTCTTATGTGAACATTTCCACTGGCATACTCCCATATGGATCATCTTCAAGACTTCATCTTCTTAAACAAAATAATTTTGACCACTCCACAATGGAATATGAAAGTGAAGCTGCACCATACATACTAGCAAGAGATTATTTTACATCACTATGTGAAAGTTCTTCTTTTGTTAAAGCTTTAATAACTTCTCTGTATTCAGTTTTAAACATAATGCTATATTATACAACACCTCTGATTTAAATGAGCTTCTCCAAGGAAATGAATGACATGACTGAAGCATTTGCATTCTTGAAATATGTGGACATTATTAACAACTAATTATAGTCTTCTATCAGGCTGCATCATGTACATCCTATGTCAAAACAAAAAATAATGAATTAATTAATAACTTCAAGTATTATCTTATGAGTGAAAACTGTTTACTCCCATACACAAGTAAATGAAAAATGTAATACTTTTTCTAATATACTAAAATTATTTGAGGCAAATTTTGCCCTAAAACAAGATAATAGATCTCAGAGTGCAAAGAATAAATCTTGGACAAACACAAGAATTAGCATATCATGTGCAACAAAGAGAAAACTGCATCTCCAACTTTATATGAACCCGCCACACAGACTTGATCTTGTCCCTGTTACAAATCCTAAGTTATATTATGAACTTTCTGTAAAATATTTATAGGGTAATCAGAGTTGCAAAAAGAAGCCCTTTTTCATAAATCATAAAAAATCTAACATTAAAGGAAAACCATATGGAATATAATAAAAACTGATAACATCAAACTTGTACAAAAAGTAGCATTTCATCTTTAATTGTTGTTAATGTTGAGATCAACAAAAGCTATGACATAGCAAATGCATTTAACACCTACTTTTTAAACACTACTGATGAGAATAAACAACCCTGCTGAACAGAGACCATATAAACACAATAGCTCTGGATTTCCTAAATAAAGCATGTTGTAATATACATTGTAAATCCACAATTCTGCTAATCCTGCTGAAGTCCAAAAAATAATTAGGTCATTCAAAGTTAAAAATTCATCTAACTATAATAAAATAAGTATGAAATGGCTAAAATATTAGGCTAACGAACCACTTATATCATAGTTCCATTTTATCAGAAACATTTCCAGAAAGGTTAAAACTAACGAACCACTTATATCATAGTTCCATTTTATCAGAAACATTTCCAGAAAGATTAAAACTAACACTCAAACTACTGCATAGAAGAATGTAACAAACATTTACTAATTAAAATGTAAATTGGAACTTGCACAGTGAAACTAATCATATTAATTGATATCATTGTATGATTCATGAAATTTTTTAATTTAATTTATGAAAAATAGGTGAAGCTTTAAGAGTGTGTAGTTCAACTGAATCATACAATGATATCAATTAAACATTTACTACTTAGGAGTAGACCTATTTTACTTTTGTCCTCTTTCTTTAAGGTTGTTGAAAAGTAGCGTACGGTTGCAAACTTAATTGCTTGCATGTATGTGATATTTGGGCACTGTCATTTTGGCTTTAGAAGAAATGTATCAATTAACAATGCAGCTCATGCAGGCTGATCACTGAAATAATAACAGTTTTAAATGAAAATGAGTTTGCTTTAAGAGTTTTATATGATTTAGCTAAAGCTTTTCATTCTATTAACAATTAACTTCTTCAAAAATTATCCTTTTATACCCTAAATAATTTTTCCTTAGCTTCATTTGAATCATATTTTTTAATGAACAGAATTCAAAAGGTTAACCAATGTCAGTGAAATTGAGTATTATTAAAATTATTATAATATAGGAAAAATAAAGTAATTTTTGGGAGAAGCAGAAATGAATAAACATTTAGTCACACACGTTTCACTATATTTCAAAACAGCTCATGTTTTTTTTTTTCAAAGGCAAAAGCAAAAATTTGTGACATTTAAGTATTTTAACTATTTTTGCTTCTTTATTTCATGTTATATATACATAGCTGTAGACAGACCAATATTGTTGGTGAGTGATCTGGAGACATCTGATAGTTCCAATATGAATTAGCATAAGTTGGCCTTTGGAGGAATTTTGAATTTCATTACTTGATCATTATGCCTTTCAGTATTTTTGCTATAGCATATATCATGTATTTACATATAGCACTTTTCACACATGTATTTAATTGCAGCAAATGTCATTAGGTTTAAATAATATTTATTTTATTTAAGAACAACTTTTGTCATTACCATCCCATTCAAATGAGAATGTGAAATACCTGATACATTTTACTCAGATGTCTCTCATTTCTTTTAAATGTCATAAATCTACAACACTAAACCAGTGGCTTTACTTCCCTTCTGAAGGAAGCCATCCATATGTAGGATTTTATGGCACATGTCATGTATAAATTTTATTGTTTTAATGTTTTGTTTATTGTCTCTTTGACTGCATTGGTCTTTTTCTGATGTCTGTAGATTGTGGATTGAACACTGTAGGTGTAAGGATGAATAAAATGAAATTAATGAATGATGGAATAAATGGGGTCAGAGTCTTGGCATCTTAAAACTATCTGTCATTCACTTCCTCAGGGTAAGGAAAAACTTTGAAAAAGAAGAAACCTTTACCAGACAGCTTGACCTGACCAGGATTTGAAACCAGGACCTCTTGAATCATGTTTTATTGACTTGTATTCACTTGATATATATCAAGTGAAAGTAATTTATTGATGCCATTATTCATAGAAAATATCCTTTGTTGCTTAAAAACTAGTTATAAACCTTTGATATGATTAAAGGTTTACAAAACCAGTGCCGCAGATAAAGGTAGCACGCTGTCGAAGGACTTCCGCTGTTGGAGGTGGTACTAGCAACAGCGAATCAGAGGATGATTCATCAAAGAAGTCCTCACTGCAACATGTTCAGCCAGGAATCCAAACTGTTGTATGTGTGATTGAATCTGATGATGATCATCAATCAATGTCAGAGGCCAGTACAGTATCACCTCCCTTAAAAATGGCCAGACATATTCCTTCTGTTCTGTCCAGACAAAGTAGAGGATATGCCACTGAGTCTGAAGATGAAGTAAACAGTAAGAAGTCAATTTGTAGTGCTTCTACCATCACACCGCCTTGCAGAAGGCTCTTGGAAGTTTGCAAGTAAGTGCTCATTTGCTGTAATTTTAAATATAGTTTATAAATGAAAATAGGTCTCTGAGAGCTTGGTAGGTCATATTCTCTCAATTCCCAGATAATATGAATTCAAAAATTCCTCATTTATATAAACATCCAATGCGTGTACATATATGTGTGTGTGTGTGTTTCAGAAATAGTTTTGCAAATTTTGGTGGAAGGTTCCTCACATCAAAACACACACAAAAAAAAAAGTTAATACAAATATATGTATGGAAATCCTAACTTTTTGAATTATTAATGAATATTTACCAAAATAATGGGGAGAAAAAAAGTCCTCATAAACATGTCCAGAAATCCTTAGTTTTTGGGTTATTAAAGTTTACCAAAACACAATAATAATATAAACATATGTCTGGAAATATTTAGTTTACCAAAACAACAATAAAAGTTTATATAAACACATGTCCAAAAATCCTTACTTTTTGAGTTATTAATGAAATTTGAACAAAACAAGAAAAAAAACCCAATAAACACGATATCAACTGAAAAACACACAATAAATATTCAAACCTCTTGCTTCTACATATGCGGGTACTCTTCGGATCATGGACTATCGCACCCTTTCAAATACTTCCATACAGTGTCAAAAGGTTTTGCATGCTTCTGTGGCATGTTGATGAAGTGTCTCTGTATTAGGAATGTCTGCTGTATAAACCATTGTTTTAGCTGGGCCTAAAGTAAAAATCCAAAGGATTGAGGTCGGGGAAACATAAGGCTATGAAACTGGTCCTCCCCCACCTATCCATCTGTTATGGTAGATATCAGCCAGTGCACCTCGAACAGTGCAGCAGTGCTGAAGTCCCATCATGCATAAACCACATAGTTCTTCTTATTTGCAAGGGCACAAAATAGATATCCTACCATGGTTAAACATAACACAAGTGAAACATGAGAAACAGATTAACCATGTACCCAAATGACAAATGTAAACAAGTCTCCCTGGTAACACATGGTCATCTATGATACAATGAGTGCATCAGAAGTCTTGTATTGATAACATTTTATTTTTGCTTACAAACTTACGTTGTTAGATTGTACTTTGAAACACATTGAAATAAACTTTCATTAATTACTCAAAAACTAAGCAGTTCCAGATACATGTTAATAGGAACATTTTTGTTTTGTTTTCGTGTAAGGAACTCACCATTGAAATTTGTAAAAGTATTTCTGAAACATTCTGTAGTTATATATTATATATATATAAATTAAATATAAAATAACAATAGCTAAAGAAGCAGAAAAAGGATAAAACACGTAGACGCAGATTATCTCTCGCTATATTTCAAACTTCTGAAGTCCTTCAAAGGCAAGAAAACAAGTGAAGGTGGTAAAAATAAATATTGAATATGGAAGGTAAAGTAATGCATGGAAACAGATTGAACAAGCTACCAGAGTGAGAGAGAATATAAAAATATATTAATAAGTAAGATTTAAACCTGGGGGGGGGGGGTTTACATGTTTATACAAAAATATAGCTGCCATTTCTGTATCTCTGAGTAAACATTAAGAGCTGTGAAACTGTAATGTATTAATAAATATTAAATTAAATGCATCATCAAAATTCTTACAGTGAAATGGGGCATATTAGATAATCCACAAGGAAGACTTGGTTTTAGCAGAATGTCTGTGAATGTTCATTACAGAGGGAAAGAACAAATTTAAACCAATATAAAATCCTTTGCAAAGCTTACAAGATAACTTATATATGTTGTTCTTAGAAGAACAGGTAGCAAATGAAGAAATGTTAAATTCTCTGGATAAACTAGGGCTGCGGAATGAATGACATGGAAAGTATATGCACAGGTTTTACATTTAGGGTGTTGGCAAGGATATGAGCATGTGATGGGCAAAGATAAATTGGAAGGAGATAGGTTGCAGTGAAATATGCTATTAAGATTAGGGGGATTCTAGTAAGGCAGGTTACAAATTTAGAAAAATAACTTAAGATGAATGCATTAATAAAGTATCATGACATCCTTTCAAAATAGTCTGTTGCTTTTAATTCCAGAAACGTAAGTAGAAACAAGGCTAATGAAGTTCTTATTGCATCGGAAAATTAGTACTTGGAATGATAATGGGATTCTAAAATAGAGAATGAATATTTTTGGTCTTGGAACTTTTGAGCTAAGTTTTTAATATATGTGTCAAGAGATAAAAGGTTGTTGCAAAGACAGTGGCCATGGATTGAAAGAGAAAAAGGAACAGATCTTTTGGTATGCTGGGAATGACAACTATCAAAATGAAGATACTTTGTAAATTGGTTGACTTAATGTGCATGGACTTAAGAAAAGAGCCATTGCATAAAGAAGTAATATATCTGGGAAAGTAGCAGTATTGGGAGAGACAGAAGAAGTGAACTTAACTGAAAATTTGGAGTTAAGATTAGTAAGAAATTGATTGAGAAATTCTAAGTCAAAGGTCTAAAGCATGAATATATCAATATATCTCAGCTATAATAATGATACCAGAGGTTCTGACTTAGATTTTCCTCCTCTAAGTGAGCCATAAAAAAATTGGTAAAGATGGTGCCATTCTGGTGCCCATCACTGTCTTTAATTTGTAAATAAAACTTATTATCGAAATTAAATGCATTGCGACTGAGAACCAGATAAGCAAGATGACAAATGAAATCTGTTAATGGGTTACGAGGTAGTAGTCAAGAGTCCAAGAAATGTCTAATGATGATTATTGCTTAAGAGCGCAAAACAGCAATGGTCATTAGCGCCCAATCTAATTTTTTTTTTTTTTTTTTGAGTAGTGTTTAACGCCCGTTTTTACTACTGAGGCACCACAGGCGGTGGACACTGGTGATACATGAGATGAAATGATTAATTGGGAAAGGATATTTTTATATTTTTTTTTAAGGAAGGAAGCGTTCCAGGCCTAAGTTTAGGTACCTCCCCGGCATTTGCCAGTTATGAAGACTGAGGAAAACCTGGAAAAAACCCCAGTCAGGGAGGACGGTCCTGGCGGGATTCGAACCGCAGACCTCCCGCTCACGAGTCCGTGCCTTAACGACCTCGGCCATCCGTGGCGGTGCCCAATCTAATGGCTGCTAATTCTTCATAATGGGGAATGTTAATATAAAGTGATGTCACATCGAAAGTGGCCAGAAGTATGTTAGACTGTGCCAAAGGATCCACTTTTTTAAGCAAACTGAAAAAAAATAGGAGTTTTTAATATAGGATGGCCTAGGTGTAATAAATGGCTGTAACCAAAAATCATCTAGGGCAGAATTCATTTGGTGGAGGAATCAAAACTGGCTACTATCGGCCTGGACAGTTCCTATGAATTTTAGAGAGAAAATATATTGTAGGAGTATGAGGCATTAGGAGTAAGTCCCTCTACATTACCAGAAGAAGCGATAAATGAAGCAATATCTTGATTAAACTTGACTGTAGGATGGGAAGGCAATAGTTCATAAGTATCGTGAAGCTGTCAGTAAGCCTCTGCATTCACTCTCTCTCTCTTGTTGCTTGTTTAATCTGTTCCCATGCATTACTTTATCTTTGATATTCAATATTTATTTTTACTACCTTTACTTGTCTTCTTGTCTTAGTTCGAAATATAGCAAGAGATAATCTGTGTCCCTCTATGTGTTTTATCCTTTTTCTGCTTCTGTAACTATTGTTATTTTAGTTAACATTATTCATAGTGTTATTTTATTTTATTTTTCATTTATATTATATATATGCACATCCTTGTGCAAATTAATGTGAACAAAGATATTCATCTATTTTTTTTAATTATTTTATAAAATTTCAATATTACTTTTTACCAAACATTGTTTTTAGTATTTAATTCCCCCAACCTTGGTCTTAATTACCTTGGGCAAAGAGTCAATGAAATTCTTACATATGTAACTTATTTCTGAGCCATTAAACCACACTTTTATCCCAGCACAATTCATCTTTTCTTTGGTAGTGTAGTCCATTTTCCTCATCCATTTCTTGACAGTCATCCAAAGATTGTCTATGGGGTTGAGATCCTGGTTAGTCAAACACTGAAAACAATTTTTTTCTACAAAGTCTTTAACATTTTTTGATGCATAACATGGGGCAAATACTTGCTGGAATATTGCCTTTTCAGTGTTCAGTTCCTCTGCCAATCTCTTCAAATCTTGGGCAGCTCTTTTCTTTAAAAGATGTACTTTGGGATGTACTTGGCACTGTTCATCATCCCATCAATAGGAATCAAACATTTAATGCCTGTGAATGCAAAACACCTCTAAACATCTTTTGTGGGTGTTTTTTTGTTTTCGGCCACATCATCCTTTGCTTTGAGGTGAAATTGACCAATTTCATATTGCCTTCTAATTGTATTATTAACAGCACCCAAAATTTCATTACATTTAGCTGCTAATCTATCTCCGAATCATATTACTAAATTCATAGAGAGTTATGGCCTTAATTCTCTTCTTGATGTGATCCAGTTTTTAATGAAAAATATGCTTGCTAAATAAAATGTTAAAACAGCTAGAAATACAAGAAAATTGGTTATTTTCCAACTAATTTTGAATGACTGTCTGGTTGAAAAATTAATGTTTTAGTTGTTAGTGGAAAATCTATCTTTTTAAAATATTATTTAGTTAAAATGTATTTTATTTTTAGTATTTGGTCTAAAATGATTACTTTTACGAGTCATTTAGAGACTGGTGGTTGTGGCTTGATACTGTTGCTTATTCGTTTTATCATCACATACACATTAGGTAAGTAGTACTATTTGGAATGCATCATCGTAAGACGAACTTGCTGACTAGCTGTGATTATTCACTATGTAAAATAAGCATAATAGTGGAGGCACCCTTTGCAGAAGTTCATTGTACATTTCTGGGTACATCCGGTAATGGTACTGAAACTTTGCAGGACCTTTTAATAAATCATGGGCTATAACTTGAGTACCATGCTGAGCACAAGACAAATTGAAATTATGAACCCATTTTCTTTTTCTCCTATTGTGCATTTTCGGCCATCTGTACATTAAAGCTTCATCTTCACCCAAAGAGGACATGTCTTCCACTAGTTTAGAAGATTGACACAGAAACATGTTGCTCCAGTGTGTGACTGCATGTCTTGAATCACTAGACAGAAAGGGACCAAATTTATCTGACTTGACACTTTGATGCATGCCAGTGTGCTGCCTCTCTTAAAGATCCATGTTCTGATGAAAAGATTTCTGTATTAAGTTCACTACATCAAGAGTGACTGGTTGTTCAGGTACAAAACCATAAAGAAAAGGTTTTTCACTTAGAGATTAAGAAGTCTTTCCTTTACAACAGATTCAAGTTTTTTTTTTATGCTTTTGGAGAAACTATGCTTATTGGCCTATAATTAATGAGGAATGATTTTGTACTATTTTATACATTGGGATAATTCTGGTAATTTTACACAAATAGGTACTATACCAGAAACAAGAGAAATATTAATTAAGCCAGCCAGTAGAGATAGATGCTAAATGAATGTGACAATTTTTAAGATAACATTATCAATTACATCACTGTAAGTTTTATTGTTCTTGTTTTTAAATGAATGTATAATTTTGCCAACTTTTATTGGGTATGTTGATTTAAGATATAATGAGTGAACTGTATTAGCAAGTATATCACAGCAGTTTGTGTTTGTAGTCATGACCTTTAGTCTCAAAATAATCATTCATTAAGCACAATTAAATTACCAGAAAACTATCAGCATTCATATTATGTAAGATAAACAAGTATATTGGGGAAGGTTTAACTTTGTATTCTGCTGAGCAATGCTCTTTTTTTGTCAGTCATTACTGTGAAAGAAGGAGAAGGGAATATTTTTCTGAGTCATATCATCTATGGATTGTCTTAACCTATTAATAGCTCACTAGTATTGGAAATTAGTATTTGATTTACTTAAAGTAGCATGTACTTCATCCTTGTGCCATTATTTTTAATGTTATAGCAACAGTTTAAAGTCTAATAAATGTATTTAAAGTTTTAACGTTTATCACGTATTATGCCATGTATCATATACCAGAAGTTCTTGGCCTGACCATGAAAAAACAAGATTTAAGAGAAATGTTTTTTCTTTCTTTCTTTTTTCTTTTTTTTCCCCCTCTGATAAAGTCATTAAATCAATATATTTAGTCCAACGACTTTCTAACTTTTTAATACTCTAAGTAAAATAAGATTTGTCCAACTAAAAAATAAGCACCTGTCTCAGTTTCAACCTATCATTTGATGTGAATTTTGTCCACCCAGCTATATTTCTAAAGTTTGGCAACAAAAAGTAATTGCTGGGAGCCAAATTCGGTGAATATGGCAGATGTGGAAGCACTTGGTAGTGAAGGTCATGCAGTTTTGCAGCAACAATCCCAGACATGTGTGAAGGTGCATTATCTTAATGAAACATAACTTTATTTTTCGCAAGGTGTGGGTGTTTAGTCTAAATAGCATCTTCAATTGGTCAGTAATGAAGCATAATATTGCCCTTCTGGAGATATACTATGAGCACTACACCATGAGAATCCCAGAAAACTGTAGCTATGACTTTTGCTGCAGATGTATTCATTTTTGCTCTCTTTGGTGTACTTTCACCTTTGCCACCCCACTGTTTGGGCTGTTCCTTCTTCTCCAGCATGTAGTGATGAACTCATGTTTTACCTATTATGAAACATGGCTTAAACAAGTGTAAACATTCATGCAAAAGTTTTTTCGAATGTGTTTTTGGTCTATTGTTAACAAATGTAGCACCCATCGAGCAGAAAGTTTTCTCATACCCAAAACTTTGTGTAAAATGTAGTGGATATGGCATATTTAGGTCTTGCAATGTTAGCCAGTTTGCATACTTTCAATTAACGATTATTGAGTGTTGTATTAAGAATTTTTCACAATCTCGTTGATCCTAGCAGTTTTAGGATGCCCTGAGCACTCATCATGTTGAATGGATGAACAACCATGCTTAAATTTAATAGCTTACTTTTTAACCATCGAAAATGAAGGGGAAGAATCCTTTAATGCAGAATCTAACTTCTTTTGTGTTTCTGTTGGGGTTAAACCCTTCAGAACAAAGTACTTTATCACAGGTCATATCTGAGTTTTATCCATTTTGTAGAGAATTTTAATACTAGTTTGTTTACATGTTAATCATAACAAGTAACTATACTTATGCATCTGAAACTTTACAGCAGGACATCTAAAGGAGGATGGATAACTGTCATAGTAATTTGGCCACATTCAACATCTGTGAGTCAGGCTGAGAATTTTTAAAATACCTCTCATGTGTAGGTGTATATATATATAGTATGTCATTTTCTGATCATTTTTTGAGCTTGAATGTAATGAATGACTTGTGATTTCCAGAATAATGTAACATTCCAAATAGAAAAATTCCACAAGATAAAATAATGTAAATAACTATAAGCTGTTAATTTTATTTAATAATAACTATTAAAAAATGTATTGCATTCTTCTTGCTTCTGAAATTTACTTACAAAGTTTGTTTTTATTAGCATAGCTAACTAAAATTGTTAATTGGAATATTGCAATGAAGCTAATCATATGTTAAGATCATTGTGTGATTGAGTCAAACTAATACTCCGGTGCTCCATTTACTTGTTTTTTTTTTTTTTTTTGAGTAGTGTTTAACGCCCGTTTTCACTACTGAGGCACCACAGGCGGTATTTACTTGTTTAAATATGTAGGACCAGTTTTATGAACCCTTTGTTCGCATCATCAGCCCATTGTGGACTGGAGGATAAACCGTAATTTTGGGAATGTGTAATCTGCTCTGGTGGAGGTGTGATGAACATGAAGTTTATGTTTTCATCACCGAAAGTGTTGAAATTCATTAAACTGTCTTTGTACTTGTATTTTTAAAAAATTCATGTATTATCCATGGACTACAGAAAAATTTCAGAATATTCTCTAAAGATTTTAATATCAGGTTAGCACTTCTAAACAGATTTAATGTTTAAAATCTTATAATTGATAACGTTAATGACAGTATTGCACAAGAGAAAAAAGCAGATGTTTATAAAATGAGTTGTGCAGAGTGTGAAAAAATCTACACTGTAAAAACAAAGAGAAACATAGACACACAGTTAAAAGAACATTTCAGAAACATAAAATACAAGCAGTTGGAGAAATCGGCAGTGGCATCTCATTTCTGGACCAAAAACCATGGCATATTGAATAAAACAAAATTATTAAAATCAGTGCAAGGACCTACAGAATTAGCAACATGAGAGAAAAATCTATATTTACAAATACAAAGACAGTTTAATGAACTTCGACACTTCTGGTAATGAAAACATAAATTTCAAGTTCATCACACCTCCACCAGAGCAGATTACACATTCAGACAGCATAACGATTTATCCTCCAGTTGACTAGGGACTGACAATGCAAACTAAGGGTTCGTGAAACTGGTCCTACATATTTAAACAAGTAAGTGGAGCAAAAGAATGTTAGTTTGATTCAAATGCACAATGATCTTAAAATTTGTTATCAGCTAATAATTTTTTTGTCTTCTTACAGCCTTAATACAAGTAATTCCATTGCAAGTTTATAAGTTCCAGGTATTTTATTCATTATTTTTATTATTTTTGTTTACAGGGAGGAAAAGGAGGAGAAAATTGAAAAGAAATCCACCAAGCCTAGAATATTAAGTACCTCAATTATAAAATTTCGCAAGGCAAGAAGGGAATTTTATAGCAAGTTTAATGGTGCCACTATTGATCGCAGCAGGCTGACCATGATGGATCTTATTTTCTACAATCCTGTTACAAATCCTATGAAGTAAGCAATGCAATATTTGTCCTTAATTATTTTTTTTTTGGTAGTTTTAATTGAAGCACATTTATACATGCTATAGGGAGTATAGATATTCCTGGACCGCTGTCCTCTTTGCATTTTGCCAGAACAGTGAAAATATCAATACCACTTTTGCTACCATACTTTCAGCATAGAACTATTATCAGAAGAACCAGTTAAAACATGTAAAGTCTGTAATCCAATTACTCCTGCATTATAGCAGCAGAGCATGGATTTACAAGAAATTATATAACAGTTGGGTAGTGCATGTGCAAAGAATATGTAATGGTATTCTGGTGAAAAGAACTGTTACATTGCTGTTCCTTTTTAGTGAATTCCAAAGGAATGCAGATATTGCGGTTGTAACAATGAAAAGATTTTTGAAAAATTTCTTCACATCTCCATCGGTCTTATGTACTATGGATCAAAAATGACAGTGAAAATGTTTGTGTGTGGGTGTCAATGCTCTAGCGGTCACAATTTTTGTTTTTTCTCAGTGAAAAAAATCACATGTAACCAATCAAATTCATTAACCAGCAAAATGGGTGGAGGTTAACCTAAAGCAAAAATTTAAAAATTGCCACAAATTTTGTTTTTCTCAATGAAACTCTGTATGTACCATTATTATTATTATTATTATTATTATTATTATTATTATTATTATTATTATTAAAATGTGTTTTCTCTTTAGTGGTGCCAATAGATTGCAAGAATTTTAATTTCTTTATCCTTATACTGCATAGTAATGCCATAGCTTATTTCATTTCATTAATTAATAAGGCCTAATATGGATTTTAATTCATTTTTAAAGTTATTCAGTTTTCTGAGAAATTTGCTTAAAATGCAGCTCCTGCATGGCAAGACTTTTAAATTATATTTATGTATAAATTAATTTTGTTTACAGTAGTTGGAAAATGTAAGAATTAAATTTTAGAGCCCATTAGCTGCATTTGCTCCTGATATAAGGAGCAGAAAAATATATATATATATTTTTTTAAATATATATAAGCATTGTTAAAAACCTGTGCAGCACATGTAAAAACAGTAACAGTAACAAATAGGCATACAATTCACATAATATTTCTGATAACTAAGTTATTATTCTTCTCAGTGTACAGATCACCTCTTGAATACCAGATAAAAAACCAATGTGGCTGGTCCACAGTTGTCTACGTCTTGAAAATACTGATAGGCTGCTATAGTTGATCAGTTATATGCATACACTTATTTATAGCATACCCAAAAATGCAAGGTTTGTATTTTTTGCTGTATCTTAAGTGATAATTGAGTTTGTACCTTCATGATAGCAATTGCTTATTTAGCTCCTCCTCCTGCTCCTCCTCCTCCTCTGATGATGATGATGATGCACAGGAAATATTCAACTTCAAGTTTTTGGTTGAAAACTTTACTGGTCATGATGGCTTCTTCATACCCATATTTCAGAACAGGTCTTTTATAGGTTTCATGAGCAGTTGCAAGGACATCCAGAATAGCTCCCAATGTTGTGATTGTTAGCCTTTATAGTAGGCAAAATCTTTTTAGATCTGCTGAATTCTCTATTTGGGGTTTCCAAGTAAGCCAACAGGACTCACAGATATCTCTTTGCTTTGAGGTCAGTTCCATTATTAGTCAGCCAAATTCTTTAGACTTTAATAGATGTGTGAACAAGTGGTAAATGGTTATGGTCTCATTAACTGTCATAGCATTTCTTGCACTTCAGAGAGAGGTTGTGCAGCATGTCATTAATATCTGTTTCAAGAACTGGGAAGCTTCCACTTGTTGCCTGGATAAATTGTCACTAGCACTCCTGGTGGAAGCTCAGAAAGTGCAGAAACCACATATAGAACATAGCCAAAAGGCCTTCTTTATTTGTTGGAAAAAAATGTGACCTAGGGCTGAAAGCTTACAAATGACATGTCATTTTCTAACAGCAAAATTAAAACACCAGGGGCAATAAAAGCAAAGCATTTTAGGGAACATTATGCAGAAAGTAGATATAGAATTCTCTCAATTGATGATGTTTTTTTATTTATTTATATATTTTTTTCTGTTGGAAGCTTTCAGCTCTTAAAATGAATATACTGAAGCTCATGTAAAGCTAATATGATGTCTTATAAGTGTTCAAAGGAACCATCATATTGCTTTAGTTGTGATGTAATGCATTATTTGAGACATGAATGCCTATGTATTGAAATGTTGGCAGAGAAAAGCCATCAACTGCTGTTGCAATGACAATGCAAAATGCTTTCATGAAGAACGCATAACAAAACTAATGACACAATAGGATAAACATTGAAATAAACTTGATTATGGCACATTCACAAATGTTAAATTCCTAAAGAATATTACTGTTTTACTTTTTTATATTCATCTATTAACTCTATGAGAGTGTGTTTTTATGTGCTTGTCACCAAATATCATGACACACGGTTTACACATCGTTGTTGACTACCAGAATAACTCTGCTATATAAATAAGGTCCATACAAAAGAATGACATGGTAGAAAAATTGCTCTTATTTTGTGCTTGCAAATAAGTGAAAGAATAGCTGAAATGTTCCATTCTTTTTTCTACTCCTTTGAATATAGGAAAATAATACCAAGAAAGATTAGAAATATGAAAGGTGAACTGATGTACTACACAGAATTTGATAATTCAAGAGAAAGTTAAAGGGAAAGAAACTTGGATAATGAAAATCCTTCAAGAAATCAGCATGGGAACATTATGGGCAAAGAGAATAATGAGGATAGGATTTTTGAATGAGTTTAAACTAGAGTGGAGGATATTAAAAACAGAAATGATGGGTAAGTTTTAATGATAAAAAAAATGCTTAAAACTATATAAAACATTTAAAATACCTGGAGTGGAGAAAAGTGTATTAAAATCTGTGGTAAAGTAGGCAGAAAAGGGTTAGCATGGTTCATTCTGGAGTGGTATACTTAAGTAGGATAAGATAGTGGTCTGTAAAAGAGAAATATCCAATGTGTGGTGGTATTTTGAAATGTGAAAAAACAAATTTAGGAAAAGTGAGACACAAACGTCTTAAGAAATGTGGGCAGATCTCATGAGAGTGATAATAAAACCTAAAAATTATATATATTAATGAACACTTGAATATTTGGAAATTGCTTATTCAAATATATCACCATTACATATACAGTTACAGTGTTAAATGTAATGGGAATGCAAGCAATTGTTAGTTTCATATATTTGGTTTTTAATCATCATCATCATTATTGTTTGTGCCATCATTATTTTATAATTGGTAAATAATTTGTAGTGTTTTAATTTTACAGGGTGCAGCAGAAACAAAACCCATTTTAAATTGTGTGCTATTGTTGGTCACAGTGTTTAGAGAGCCGATGTTTGTACCATTACATAGTACAGTTCAAAGCATTTTCTGTACTCATATTACATGACCTTGGCCCCTCGCTCTGCTGCACATACTCGGCAGTCAGTATGGGGTGTAGGTCAAATAAGCATGGTGCATTTGCAATTGAAATGTTTTTCAAATGTGATTGTGTCGTAAGAATGCGCTTTTGTTTCGGCAACATTTCGACATCAGTCAGAATGGACAAGCTCCATCATGGAAGACGATTATGAGAGGGATCAGGCAGTTCATGACATCTGCTTGAAACAAGAAGCCAACTGGTAGGTCATCTATGGTTTGCACTCCATAAACATGGCAACAGTAAGAGCTGCTTTAGAGAAAAATTAAATGCGATCAGTTCATCAGCATTCTTAAGCCCTCATCATAGTGCATTGGATGAACGCCGGCAAACTGATCATGTTGGACTTTGTTCTAAAGAAGCTCTTACTGTTGTCATGTTTATGGAGTGCAAACTGAGGTGACCTACCAGGTGGTTTCTTGTTTTTTGCCGAAACAAAAGCTGCATTCTTATGACTCAATCACCACATTTGTAAAATGTTTCAATTGCAAACACACGATGTTCATTTGACTTGCACTCCTTACTGACTGTCAAGTAGTACTATGCAGAGGAGTGAACAGTCAAGGTCATGTAATATGGTGTACAGAAAATCAGAGGAGTGAACAGTCAAGGTCATGTAATATGGTGTACAGAAAATGCTTTAAACTGCACTACACAAAGATGCATACATCATCTCTCTAGGAAGCCTTGACAAACAATAGCGCATGATTTAAAATGGATCACTGTTTCTGCTGCACCCTGTATTTTCTGATGTTAGTTGAAGTATCTACAATTGTCTTATATTTGGGTTTATGTGAAAAGTTTTAAGGTATGCCTGAACCCAAGTCTTCCAGATTTTTCAATTGGAAACTACTGATGAGCCAAAAACAAGGGTTCAGTAGTCAATTAGATAAAGTCATACCAATTGAAATTTGTTTATGTACAGATATTAGTGATCAATAAATTTATTCTTATAGTATAGAGACATGTATAACAAAAGTTGAAAATTCTTGTCAATATGTGAAGTTACAACCAATAGCAATAGGTACTGCAGCCAAAAACAAGAAGTTCTAACATTTTAAAAAATTGAGTCGACCAGGAACTGATCATAGGAGCAATGGCTCCGGAAACTAGTCTTCCATTTTATTGAATTTTAGTGGTGTGTATGTAACAATTTCGACTCAATTTTTTAAAATGTTAATATTTGACACCACGGTTACAAAAGTTCACTATATTTTATACAAGAAGTTCTAAGTTGTAAATATTCTTACAAAATGCTTATTAACTTGGAAAGAAGTGGGAGTATGGAAAAGTGTTGTAGGAAAATGAAAACTACCAGAATGAAAGTGTGTTTGATATGTCAAGATAACTGTATTTTTTTATATAATTGCTTATAGATTTGTAAGTAATTAGGAGCAATACCTTTCATTCAGTGTTTATTTCTGTGTTTTCTTTCATATTTTATAAAATTAATTCACTTATTTATTAAGACAGTTTAAGGAAACTTTTTAATAATGTTGCACTTGATAAGTGTTTGCCATCATTATTAAGCGTCAAAGCATCAGGGTCATTGCAGTCATAACCTAAAAGTTATGCATATGTCAAAAAAGGATTATCTGACTTTCATGTACTTTAAAAAAATTGGCTTATGACCAAAATTGCATAAAAATAATTAATGTTGCTTAAATATCAATGTTCTTATATTTAATATGCAAAATTGATTTGGCACATGCTGTGATTATTATTATAAAAATTGCTTTCCAACAAAATTGTATTCTTGATGGATGTTTGTTGATATCCACAATCTTGTTTAATTTAATTTTGTTTTATATCACCTGAAAATTCAAACTTGGGTAATCCAATTTAAATAACACACATTATGTTTTTTTTCCCTTTATTTTTCCTCACACTTGTAGTAGTATGAGAGAGGGTAGCAAATCTTAATCTTTATCTTCTTCCATTTTTATGCTATAATTTTATGCAAAATTATTTAATTAGTGATGTTCAATACAACAGAATGAAAATTTCATTTCCTTGGCCTTAAGTAAGATATGAAATGAAATGTGCATTGTTAACCAGATCATGGGCTCATACAGCTGTGAAAATGTACAATTTTATAACTACAAAGTCAAAAGAAAAAAGTTGTTTTTTTTAATCTTTAAGAAAGAAAGTTTGTTTGAAAAATGTTTAAACAATCACACTTAATCTTGCATATTTAATGACTATAAGGGATCTCACTAGAATCTACATATTTTACAATTCTTACTCTTTTCATAGAATGTGAAGTTTTCTAAAGGCCATTCATTGCACACTAGGAGCTATACTATAAATTTATATAGCTATATTTTGTGCAGTAGTAATTATATGTTAAACTACATACTGTAAAAATGAAATAGTCCCCTATAAGGTATAAAAGTTCAGTCATTTTGCACTTGACATCTGACTGTTTGCAAACTGGCATATGTTCAGAATGTGAATACATGAAACATTTCATTGTAGACATCACTGCATCCAGTTTCAAAACATTTTTTATTTAAACTTTGAAATCTTAATAGAGGAAGTAAAATAACACCCTTGTCTGTGTCAAATGAGGAGCAATGAGTACAAAGACCTGGTAATGGATTTATAGAATAGAGGCAGAAATTTTTGTATTTCAGCCATGCTCAAGGACAGGCCATTTGTACCTATATCATTAAAGGGGCACCTCTAGGAGGAAGGGAGAAGTGAGGGAGACACCAGCAAACCAAGATCCAGGTATGGTGAGGCATGGATGTAGCACAGACAGAACCCCTAACATTGTTTCCAGATAGAACACCCAATGCTTTCCAAGGAATTTGAGCCCCTCAAAAAGGCAGCTTCCATACCAGACACCAGGGAGGAATCCTTTTTCATTGTGCAAGCCACCATTTATTTATTTATACTGGCAGAGTTAAGGTCTTTGGGCCTTTTCTTCCACTGAACCAATCATACATAGATGTACATTCATATTAAATTACAACATTAATTAAAAATTAAAAGAGAAATGAATAATAGTAACTATAAACACAATACATGAGTTACATGTCATTGTTAATACAGATCATATTTAGCAGTTACATAAAAAATTAAGTGAAATTGATGGAAATATATGGCTACTAAAATGACCATAATATTAATTGATATCATTGTATGATTCAGTTGAACTACACACTCTTAAAGCTTCACTTACTTTTCATAAATGTATGGAACCGGTTTCGAGAACATTTAGTTCCCATCTTCAGCCAGGCTAAAGTTCAACCATAATATATTTTGTTAAGCTAAATCTTATATAGATATTTGTAATTAAATACTTTTTTTTTTAATTCTGGTTTTTAAACATATGTGCATATATAAAGTATAGATTTAGACTGAAAACAAAACAAAAATTAAATATATCATAATTGTTGGAAAGTATTTACAAATTCAATTGAATAAAAACTGTATTATAATAATTCTTCCACTTTGCATTTGAATAAAGCTTCTGAGCTTGTAATTTTAACACTATCAGGTAGCTTGTTGTGTAATATAATCCAGAATGTCCTATGCTTTTGTGGAATAATAAAGCATTATGTTTAATTATACTCAGTTTATGGCTATTGTAAGTGCTATGCTTTTCACAGTTAGTCTGAAAGTATACCAGGTGTTTTCCCAACAAATGTTACGACTTCTAATATATATAAGCAAGGAAGTGGTAATATGTGAAGTTTTCAGAATAAATTGTTACAAGACTCCCATTGTTTCTTCCCCATTATTATTCTAATTGCTTGTTTTAAATTTTAAAATTATATTTTCTTTATTACAGTTACCCCAAAATATACCAAATTTTAATAAACTGTTACAATGCGTAAAGTATAGATTCCTCAAAGTATTTATGTTTGCAATATTTTTGATAGATCTAAACATAAAACAAAACTGACAACTTAAATGTCAGCTTTTCAACATGAGTGCTCCATTTCACAATCCAGGAATTTAGTAGTGGATTTATAGTGCACATTTCATTTTCTAATTTTATATGCAGCTTATGAGGACTGATAATTTTGAACATGACTGAATGAGATGGCTACAGATTTATTAATTTATGTAAAACCATTCTCGCATTCTTTGTTCTAAAATCAATATGTCTGTTTCAACATCTTTATCACCACTCTTTATATCTATGGAGGTGTCATCAGCATATACAATACAATCTTATTTGGATAAAGATAGTTTACTAAATCATTTATGTATAGTAAAAATAAAAAAGGCCCTAAAACTCTTGGGGAACTCCATAAGTTACATATTTTGTATCATATCTATACACATCAGATGCAATGATTATGGAAATTTGCTTGTACTACTTCAACTAGTTGATCATGTTGATTTAAATATGATCTTAACCAACAGTTTGCTAAACCTCTTATACCAAAGCATTTCAATTTTTTCAGCATTATCTCATGATTGACTACATCAGAGGCTTCAGAAAGATCTAGAAATATTCCAACATTATGTTCCTTTTATCTAATGAGGTATAAACAGCATCTAAAAAATTAAATATAGCTGTCTCAATTGATTTATGCTTTATGAATCCATTTTTTGCTGGAGATAACATGTTTTAAATGAATTTCTGACATCTATTATACATTGCCTTTTCTAGTATTTTTGAAATGTAAGATAATATTGCTATTGGCCTGTAATTTTCAGTTTTTATTCTTATCACCCTTTTAAATATGGGTATTATTTTTGCAGTTTTCATACACTCAGGAAATAGAGGTGCAACAAAATATTCATAACACAATATTTTACTCACTTCGCTAGCTATAACCGGATAAAGGTATATTGTATTTAGATTCCTAGCGACGTATTTACTTGTCCAAGGTGTTTTGTGTTTATGGGAAAGATCATTGTTAGATAGAAATGCTAATTGGAACTTGTACAGTGAAGCTAATCATATAATTGAAAACGTAGTATGATTGAGTTGAACTTAACACTCTTATTGCTCCACTTGTCTATAAATGTAGAACCATTTTCACAAACCTTCGTTCTCATCGTCAGCTAGAAAGTGAACTGCTGGATACTTCGTTATGCTGTGGGAATGTGTATTCTCCTCTGGTGAATAAAGTTTATGTCTTCATCCCCAGAAGTGTCGAAGTTCATTAAACTGTCTTTGTATTTGTACATGTAGATCCTTTCACAAGTTGCCAATTCTATAGGTCCTTGTACTGATTTCAATAATTTTGCTTTGTTCAATATGTCGTCATTTGCTGTCCAGAAATGAAATGCTACTGCTGATTTCTCCATTTACTTATATTTTATGTTCCTGAAATGTTTTTTTTTAACCATGTGCCTAGGTTTCTGTTTATTTTTCCAATGTAGATTTTTTTCACATTCTGCACAATTTATTTTGTAAATACCTGCATTTTTTCTCCTGTGGAATACTGTCATTAACATTGTCTATAAGGAGATTTTTGACATTGAATCTCTCTACTGAGGCTAACCTGATATTAAAATCTTTAAGAATATCTGAAACTTTTTGTATCGTATGGATGATATGTGAATTTTTAAAAAATTAGCTTTTCTTTTTTTGCGAAAGTGTTACATTTTTCCTCTTGAATTTTTGTACTAGTTTTTTCTTAAAACCATTTTTAATTGCGGTACGTTCTATTTGTTTGTATTCTTTGAAGTATTCTTCTTTGCTAATTTGTAATAATTCCGATTAGCATCTCTAGTTAAATAAAACTTATCTGGTGTAAACTTGTTCAGCCTTCCTTTGAATTTCCTTACAGTATATTTTAACATTTATATAATGAAAATTTAGTATATATACAAACTAAAATCTTGGCCTATTTACTTCCAAGAAACTATTTGAAATATGCTGACACATTTTCCTTTCTGCAATAAAATTTTAAATTGAAAATGCAACAGTATTATTTACCCATCAAAAATATAAGTGAAAAAAGAATTTGCATTTCTAGTATATAAGAACTTGCTAGAATTCCTACAAAATCAACAAATTGTTTAGGCTAACATCAGCTCAAAAGCATCTTTTATACTGAAGTTATTCACAAACAGGCAATTAAATTATTTGGTCATAAAAGTTTCTGAACTCAAATAGACTTATTTTAACAGCTTTCTTTATGTCCTCATTTTAATTTTCTTAAATGGACATGTCCAGCTGGGTATGCAGATGTTTTGGGCATACAAACTGTATCTTTGACCTTTCCCTTGAACAATAGGAATGTATTTTTGTTATACAAGTCAGCTCCAGTGCTCATTGTAAGTATGCAGAGAAATGTCACAATAACACCATGCATTTCAGACTGTATTCAAATTAATGCAATGTAGAGATACGGAGATCGTTCCTATCTCAGTATGGTTGTCCTGTGTTCATTGAAACCACAGTTTTCTTATTGAAAGTTGGTCGCCATCTATTATAGTGAACAATTTATTTGTTTCAGCCAAGTTTATTGTATATATATCCATGTTAATTATAAATTTGCCAAGCTGTTTGACTATATAAATGCTAGAGCACTTTATTAGAGGTTTGATTATTATTTTTTTTTTTTGAATAGTGTTTAACGCCCGTTTTCACTACTGAGGTACCACAGACGGTGGACACTGATGATACATGAAATGATACGAGGGCTGATCAACAAAGACTGAGACTGATTTTTTTCACAGATGTTTATTACTCCAATTCAATGTTTACATGATCTTTTTCAAAGTAGTCCCCTCCTACTTCATTGTACTTTTTATAGCGTCTCTGCCAGTTCTTGAACACGTGCTGCAGACCATTCTTTGTCAGGTCCTTGAGAATCGCCTCACTTTTCTTGAGCACTGCTTCAGAGTTCTCAAATCGAATACCCCTAAGCTTTGCCTTTAGTGATGGGAATAAAAAAAAGTCACAGGGTGCAAGATCGGGGCTATAAGGTGGATGTGGTACACAGGTAATGTTGAATCGAGCCAGAAACTGCATGACTTGATCTGCGACATGAGGCCGTGCATTGTCATGATGAAGTCGCCACCCAGTCCGAGAAAGCTCTGGTCGTTTCTTTGCAATGTGCTTCCTCAGTGTAGCCAATACTGACGTGTAGTATGCTGCTGTAACAGTAGTGTGAGGGGGAACTGCATGCTGGTAAATCATTCCATTACAGTCAAAAAATGTGATCACCATCACTTTCCCTGCAGATGGAACAACTTTTGCCTTTTTTGGTGTTGGAGAACCTGGCGATTTCCACACTGTGCTGACTTGTTTTCCTTCAGGATCATAATGATGCAGCCATGACTCATCACCGGTGATAACCGATTTAAAAAATGCATCCCCTCCATCCGCAAAAAGACGCAGCACCTCACGGCTTGTTTCCATTCGCACAGCCTTTTGTTCGGGAGTCAACAGACGTGGCACCCAACGAGCACAAACTCGGGTCATATGGAGATGGTCGTGCATAATTGTAAACACACTGCCATATGAAATTCTCAACACTTCACTGAGGTTACGTAATGTTATACGCCGATCCTCTCGGACAATCACAGCAGCTGTGTTGATGTTGACTTCAGTCACAGCAGAAGCCGAAATACCAGGCACACCTTGCTTAACACTGACAAGTCGGCCTTCTTTGAAGTCCTTGAACCACCTAAACACTGTTGCACGAGGTAGTGCATCTTCACTGTACGCTTGCTTCAGCTTTTCATAAGTTTCGGTGGCTGTATGGCTTAAACGAAAACAGAATTTGATTGCGCTGTGCTGCTCCTCTCGCGTCACCTCCATTGTCTGATATGCGAAATGCACGTAGGGTCTACAAAATAGAGCATTACTACCAACCTACCAATACGAGAGTGCTGTCGCCTACCAACATTATACATAAAAACCCGCTCTTTTCAAATATTTATGTTACAGATACGAAACTATCACGGAAGCTACAGGAAAAAATCAGTCTCAGTCGATCAGCCCTCGTATATTGGGAAAGGAATTTTTAAGGAAGGAAACGTTCCAGCCTAAGTTTAAGGTACCTCCCCGGCATCTGCCATTTATAAGTACTGAGGAAAACCTGAAAAAAACCACAGCCAGGGAGGACGGTCCTGGCGGGATTCGAACCCCAGACCTTCCGCTCACGAGTTCGCGCCTTAACGATCTCGACCACCCGTGGCGGCAGTTTGATTATGTTAAACTTTCTGTCGCATGGAAGGAATGAATGTCCTCTAAACGGAAAAAGCTGTATTTTTATAAAGTCCCAGTGTACGTTTTGAAACAATTTTTTTATTGAAAATTGGCAACCATCATAGTGAACAATGGGACTGCAGCTCAAAATGCTCTACCGCACCAACAGCGTAAATGTTTCATGCATTATATTTTGTTAAATGTAACGTAACCCTTGCATTGTCTCCGTAATTTTTTGTTCTTTATTGCAAAAGAACACTTTTTACCATGCATTGTGTGAATGAGATTTGCAATTAATTCATATATGCGCACACTAGCATTAACGCTATCCTCGGATAAATTCTAGAAACTGGTGGACCTTTTTGTAAATATAAATTGATAGGGAATTATTTGTTAATAAATACGCATGTAAATCATTGTATTGGTGACAAATCTCCGGCAGAGAAAAAAAAAGTATTGTATATCTAGTTATATGTATAGGAAATCGCTCTACCCTCGGTTTTCTCCACTATTGCTAGGGAATGACTTGGAACTCAAGTATTTATGCCCCAAACTAAAGAAATGTCCCAAAAGAGGAAGATCATTCCCCAGAGAAGAGTCTTCGCTAACAAACAAACAAAAATTCTCATTCCCCTTGCAAAACCCGACACAACAAAACTTGATAGCATCGCCTTTTCTCTGCTACAAACTGGAAAAGTGCAAGACCGCACTACTGCCCCCGCCACTGCCGTTCGGGAGTGAAAAGTGAAGTAGGAATTCGGCTCTCTCAAGTGCCGTAAGCGCGACTTCAGTGGAATTAGCGTAAATGTTGTGTAATAATGAGTGCATCAAAACAGTTGTATGCTTGGAATTTGGTAGGGAATTTGAGGGTAATATACATCTGGGAAAGCATGTCTCTAATAGCACACTTCGAAAAGTTATAAGTTTTCGCGCCTCTTGTAAAAAAGACAGCAATTGACGCCTGTCACTGTGAAATGACAACAATTACGTGAGATTATGCAGTCATGAGGTAACATCCGAGTCGCTCTAGCGGTCGCAATTTTTGCTTTATCTCAATGAAAATCAGTCAATTTATTTAAAATAAATAGGGGTTAAAGTGAACTTTTAAAATTTCTCTAGCGACCGCGTTTTTAATTTTTAAAAAGGAAATTCGGTATATGCCTTTGAAATAAAATAAGAATAATAGTTCCCAAAAATCAATGAAATTGGACCATTAAGAGGGAAATAACTTGAAACCCCAAATTTAAAAATCGCTCTAGCAGCATTAATATTTCTTTTTTCATTAATATTTAAATAAAATAAAAGTATAGTTTCTGAAAGTGGGGGTCATTAGAAGTGGGGGTTTACCTGAAAACCAATATTGCTTTAGCAGCACCAACTAAACTCGGCATATATTATTTATACCAAATAAGGAAAATAGTTTCTGATAATCAGTGAAATCAGAATATTAGGATTGGGGGTTTCAGGTACTTTTAAAGTAACCTTGGTATATACCATTGAAATAAAATAAGGGGGGGGAAATCTGAAAATCATTAAAATCAAACTATTAGGAGGGGGCTATTACCTGAAACCCAAAATATAAATATCACTCTAGGGCATCAATATTTTGTTGTTTCATAATGAAACTCCATACATAGCATTTAAATAAAATAAGAAATCTAATTTCTGAAAATGGGGGAAATCGAGCCATTAGAAGTTATCTGAAACCCAAAATTTAAAAATTGCTCTCTGAGCACCAATGTTTTTTATTTTTTCCCACAACAATCTAGCAGCATGATTTGCCTTTTTGCTACAAAACTTCGCATATACTATGTAAATAAAATAAGAAAAATAGTTCATGAAAATCAGGGAAATTTTGTCATTAGGAGTAGGGGTATGCCTGAAACCCAAAATTTAAAAATCGCTGTACTGGCACTGTTTCTTCATAACAAAATTCGATATACACACTTAAGAGACACTGGGTGTGAGTTTTTGGCCAAAATTAGTCAAAAAATTGAAAATCCTTTTTTTTTTTTTTGCTGCAAATGGTTCCTTGAACCATTGGGCATCCACAGAGAGTCATTTGCATGTCCTCCCTCCCTTCTGGCTCTACAGCCATTTGAAGAGCCGCATTTCCTTTTCAGCCTACCATACCTCCTGTACAGAAGTGTGGAATGAGATACATAACTGTATTGTCTGATGAAGTTGCAAGGACTCATCAGCATCTAAAGGAAATAGTGAAAGAAGAATGTGTATGTAGCAAAGAAGATGACCATAGCTTTCTTCAAGCTAAAGACACTACTCACAATAGATTTGGTTGTAGTGGCCATGGTAAACTGAAGTTAGAAATCATAAAAAGACGAACCAGCTACTACAGACTAACCATCCAAAATCACATGCCATAAAAAATACTATACAAGAACAGACTCTTGGTTTTTCTATAATAGGAGCATAGCTCTCTGTGAGACTCTGCAGAGCCATTGCAAGATGTCTGTTCAGTTTGATAGTAAATTAGGAGAATTCTCCCCATTTACCAACTAACTTGCACTGAGTGACTGGCATACTTTGCTCGATGAGGGACACAAAATTAAAATGAAAGTGTTCACTCATCATTTAGAAAAACTGTCTCAAAGAAATTTTTATTTCTAAGAAGGTGGCTAGAAATTGGGGCATTAAATATTTTTTCCTGTTATTAATATAAGCTGTTCAGCTTCTCAAGAGCTGAAATCTGTGGTAAGGGGGAGGAATGTTTGGCAGCTGCTTCAAGATGAGTAAGACCTGGAATGTGACTGGACTCTACAAGAGTAGGAGGTCAACTGTCACAAGCAGTAAAGAACCTGAAATTGGCAAAAGTGGCACAACAATGGCACAGAAGGACACAAATGGAAGTAGAGATATAAAACTATAAATCAGGAGGGTTCTGATATGTAAAGTATACAATTCACTGTTTCTTAACATACCTTTATATAAAATAGCATTTTTCTCAAAACTTCATTTTCGCACCTTCAAAATGTCCCACACATCTCAGTTTTTGTTCAAATTCAATTAAAATTTCCCAGAATGTACAGAAGTATTCATTATAATATTCTACCAGACAAAATATATGCCAACACCAAAATTAATTAAAAAAGTTACATAAAAATGGTTAATTTTAGAGATTATACTTTTTTATAGATTAAAAAAATTATCACAGTTCACTCATAAAATTTATTTAAAATGTCACTTGGTACACTTTTTGTATGTGGTTCAATGCTCCAATTGCAATGGGACATTTTCATTATGAAACATATTTGCATAATAAAATTTATGAAATAATTTATAGCTTGCAAAGCAGTTATCCAATTTGAGTAAAATTTGGTATAAATATTAATTTAACAGCAATGCAATTGCAGTAAAATTTTCAGAAAAATCCATACAAAAATGTGGAACTTTGAAAACTCACTCCCAGTGTCCCTTAAATAAATAAGAAAAATAGTTTCTGAAAATTAGGGAAATTAAACTGTTAAGAGTAAAGGTATACTTGAAAATGGAAATTTAAAAATCGCTCTTGCATTTAATTTTCTCTATATTATTATAAAATAAAATGAAAAATTAATTCACCATAATAACTGTATTTGTAACATTGCACATATTTATTTAACAAAAACATCATCGTGAGGATAGCAGCTGTGAAATATTAATCTAAATGTATTTGAGAATTATATTTGTATGTAAGAGCCTCTGGAATAACCTTCAGAAAACTTTTATATTACTTGTTTTTAATACAATAACATTTAAATTAAATTTCAAAGCCAATGAAAATCAAAACTTTTGATTGTTCCTTGCTGATGGTATATATTTGTTTAGTGCATTGAAATTGTTTTTAAATAGTAAGATGTTTTTGTTTTATTGAAACATATGAACATCATGTTCTTAAATACACAATGTAATTTGAAACTTTGTTATTTTTCTCTATTTAAGTGAATGCAAAGATGATATGAAAGGCTCAGTTTATAAACATGATTATATTTAAATGTTTGGACAGAGTATAGCTTTGTCCAACAGTGGGCATATATTTCATTTAATATACAATTAATTCTTGTGGTTTGATCTCATTTGTAATAATAATTCTAAAATTGTGGTTTCTGTTCCGTAATACTTGTAAATTGCAAGAATTCTAATTTTGTTCCCTAATGCCGCACATAAATGCCATAGCTTTATTTCATTTCATTAATTAATAAGGCCTAATTTGAATTTTATATTCATTATTATTAAAAGTTATTCAACTTGGTGAGAAATTTGCTTAGTTTACACAGCTCCTGCATGACAGACTTTTATTATATTGAAATATATGAATTCATGCCACAGGAATAGGAAGTTTTTGTATCCATCTACACTCAAATATACATCTGTATAGAAAATTTAATATCTCAAATACAAAACTGTAGGAGATAACATCTAAAATTGAAATTTTTAATTATCTTTGGTAGTTTGCGAGAAATACTGAATAAAATGAATATTTGACAACTTTTGATCCAGTATTATTTAATATATGGAGAGTGCCAAAAAAATGTATACACACTTCCACAGTAGATATCTATTTAATATTATATTTCAAAGTTGGACTGAAAAATAACAGTAATGTGTAGTATGATGTTCTGTAAACAGATGTGACTCACATACATGATAGCATTGCTACGGGACAGGTAAATCAACAATGAACAAATAAAGCCAAGATTATCGCATGATGTTCTATAAACAGATGTAACTCACATTACATTATGCTAGCATTGCTACAACAAAATGGAGTTATAATAATCATTTGAACAACAGAAAGCAATTTTGAAGTGGTATTGGAAAATGGAGAATGTTGTTGAAGTTCAAAGGCAATAGAGACGTGTGTACAGAACAGAACCGCCAATGCAAGTTACAATTACATGCATTTGAGACTCGTGGTACTATATACCGTAGAAAACCAGCTATATTGGCAGTACTTCTGGAAGAAATTGAAGTGTCGTGTGCTGCAATCGCTGAGGACACTTTCGCAAACATTACTGAATTACTAGTTCAACGTACTCAGAAGTGTATCAATGCCAATGGTGGGCATTTTGAGGAACTGTTGTAACTGTAAATGTCTAAGTTAATTAGTGCTCATCATTTTTTGTTTGTGTGAATTCAGTTTTTTCTTTGCCTGAAGTGTGTGTACATTTTTTTGGTACCCTCTGTATAATTGAACTACTTGATATGGAATGACCATTTTATCCTCTTTGCTCACTGATAGATGTGGTTGTAAAACTGTTGACCTATAAATGAAATGTTTGTAGTTGAGATAAAAGAATATTTGTTTCATGTCCAAAAGGCCTTAGTTCTGTCCTGGTTGGGTTAAACTGACTGCATGAGTTCTTATTCAGTTTCAACCCGAAAAAAGCCAAACTTTGATACATAGGTCCTAATACTTATTTGGATCAACGTGGTCTTTTCAGTTATTATCCCAAAGATGCTGATCGGTTTAAACCCATTGCCATTTTATAGGAATGTTTATTGCTTTATTTTTCTTTAATGTTTTTATTTTTAGTACATCATTATTCCAATGCACTGCTGCAGTTCACTTGTCAATTTGGAGTTGTGCATGATGGTGGCAAAGGGGATGTGATCCATATGCCAATTTTTACTCCTTGCAGTGGGCAGTGAATAGATGATGCTAAATGTTGATGAAGCAATTAGGGTAGTGAGTGATAATGTGTTAGAGTATACAGAGGAAACTGGTCCAGATGCTAGTTTGTCCACATATTTCTCATTGGTCTTCTGGATTGTCTTGGAGTTTAGTGGGTCAAACCACTGTGTATGTGTATAAGTTCATTGTACTACTTCCATTATATTTCACATAATGTTGCACTACTTTTAAAATATTTTTTATCTTCCATCTTTATTTTAAAAGTTTTGGTTTCTTGCTCAGGTCATCAGAGGCGAAGGGAAGTGAAAGTTCAGAGCAACAGCCAGCAGAGACAGCATCCAAAGCTAAAGAGTAAGTACCAATTCATACTGTGAATTTCTTTTCTATATTGGAGTAATTTTAAGAAGCTTGGGCCATCATAAAGTGAGATTAATTTTACTACCCTTTTAATTTTTTTAAATTAAAACTATATAGGAATGGGGGAATCTTTTAGTCCCAGTCTCAGTAAAAAATTTCCCACTAGGCCATTTGATTTTGTTACTATGTAAGATGCATCAAATCAACAACTTATAAACTTTAGATGTATTTCCTAGGTACCATGTCTGGATCTAGGACATTTTAACATGAAGTTAAGTTAACATCAAATGCTTGGCATTGTTGGGAAGTTTATGCTCTAACTGGACAGATCTATACCATGTACTATATATACACCGTTAATGATAAAACCTACTTTCTAAACCTGGTAGTAATAATACAGAATTACTTGAAATAAACATTGATAAAAAAATAAATAAATAGAATAATTTGTGTATTGCTATAGACACCTACCAAGATGTCAGAGGAATTTATATGCTAGTTAGAAAGATGTAAATATTTCTCTTAGTAAGCCAGTAAAATTAGTTTAACCACAGAATTTTAGAATTCTAGTTTGATTCCTTAGAGTTTGATATTGTCATAGCTCTAAAATCAACATTACAATGGACTCTTTAATTTGAATGTGGATAATTCAATTTATTGGATAATGTAAGCAGAAGCTTGTTCCCCTTAAAATTCCTCTTGTACACAAAGTTAAAAATTTCTATTTAATTCAAATTCAGACCTTTTATTTGGACTATTCAAATTTTATTCACTCAAAAAGCAGTATTTATTTTTGAATTCCAGTTTATAGAAATTGCAAATTTGATAATGCAAAGCTAAACTTAAAAACTTTATATTTTCATGGAGATCATTATGATGCTCTAAAAGTAATGGTAGCTTACTTTCTCCAAGCTGCCATATTATAAATGTGTTGTCCAAAGTCATTTTTGAATTTTGACGAAAACAATAACATGGATGAAAAAATGAGATTGAAAAAATCAAAGGTGTGGAATAGTATATAAGAAACGTTAAATAAAAAGTTATGGTATTAAAGAAACCACAACACTTTCAGCAAGAAAAAATAAGCTAATTTTTAAAAAATTTACATATCATCCATGGACTACAAAAAAAGTTTCAGAATATTCTTAAAGATTTTAATATCAAGTTAGCCCCTGTAAACAGATTCAATGTTAGAAATCTCCTGATAGGCAATGTTAATGACAGTATTCCACGGGAGAAAAGAGCAGGTATTTACAAAATAAGTTGTGCAGAATGTGAAAAAAATCTACTTTGGAAAAACAAAGAGAAACATAGGCACATGGTTAAAAGAACATTTCAGAAACATTAAACACAAGCAAATGGAGAAATCAGCAGTAGCATTTCATTTCTGAAAGAAAACCATGATATATTGAATAAAGCAAAATTATTGCAATCGGTACAAGGACCTACACAATTAGCAACTTGGGAAAAAATGGACATATATAAATATAAAGACAGTGTAATGAACTTCGGCACTTCCAGGGATGAAAACATAAAAAGACTTTATGTTCATTACACCTCCATCAGAGCAGAATACACATTCCCACAATGTAACGAAGTATCAAACAGTCAACTTTTAGCTGACGATGCGAACGACGGTTCATGAAACCAGTTCTACATTTATAAACAAGTAAGTGGAGCAATAAGAGTGTTTAGTTCAATTAGATCATACTACAATTTCAATTGTATGATTGACTTCACTGTACAAGTTTCAGTTAGCATCTCTAGTTAAGTAAATTAATACTTTATCAATATGTCTAATAATAACTGCCAAACTTAATTTACAATTAAATATTAGTTATACACATCATTTAGCATTTTCAAAATTTTGCAAGACATTTTAAATTTTTTAAAGGTTTGTACCATGTTTTTATAATTTTTATTCTTTTTAGGTCATTTTTCAGTACCTTTTAAGTCATCATCTTCTGAGCTTTATCGTCATATTATTAATAAAGGATTTTAGGATCCTAAAAACTTTTTTTCTTTCTGAGTTTTAATTTTAACTGTCTTCATTCCAAGCATAAGCTATTCTACCTTATATTGTAGAACAACATCCTAACTAAAAACAGTAGTTAAATTGTAGTTTTTATCCCCTCCTGGATATCACAATCAAAAACCACAACACACTGGAGTTTGTCACATTCAGAAAAGATAACTTTCCTATATAATTATGTCAACAGCAGTAGCCATAATCTATACTGACCAATAATCTTGCATTCAGATACTGAAGGTACCTATAAGCAAAGTAGACTACAAATAAATAAGAGATATAGCTTAGAAAATGGATTTGGTCAACAAGAAAACAGAGAATTTCAAAATATAAAAACAAATAAAAACATTAACAGCCTGAAAGGTTGCAAAGAATATATGTACCATAAAATTTGCATTCCATCTGTGGGCGAACCAGCAATATCAAAAGAAATTTACGAGATGGTATCCAGAATATTCCGGACTGGTGCGGCCATCTGGTCAAAAACGTATTTTCAAACTAATGACTGCCATCACCCTCAAAGTTGCTCCCTTCCACACGTATACACCAGTCCCAGCGATTCTGCCATTTTCCAAGTGCATCTTAGAAGCCATGTTCTTTGAGGGTACAGCATTTCTTCTTTAATCTTCTCAATATAGGCAAAGAAAGTATGACAGAAAATGTGTTAAATGCAACAAAATAATTGCTTTTACAGTGCAGAAAACAGTACTGTAACTTACCAGTAACATCAGTCTTCTATTAATTAAGATTATGGAATGATTGATTTGAATTGCACACTCTTACTGGCTCCGCTTATTATTTAAATGTAGCATATATTTCACGGACCCTTGCTTGCATCCTCAGCTACCTGTTGACTGCTGGATAATTTGTTGTGCTTTGGGAATGTGTTTCTGCTCTGGTGGAGGTGTGATGAAATTAAAATTTATGTTTTCATCCCTGGAAGTGTCCAAGTTCATTAATCTGTCTGTATTTGTAAATGTAGATTTTCTTTCATGTTGCTAACTCTGTAGGTCCTTGTACTGATTTTAATAATTTTGCTTTATTCACTAAGTTGGGTTTTCTGTCCAGAAATGAGATGCTACTGCTGATTTCTCCATTTGTTTGTATTTTATGTTCCTGATGTGTTCTTTTAACTGTGTGCCTATGTTTTCCCAATATATATTTTTTTGCATTCTGCACAACTTAGTTGGAAAATACCTGCTTTTTTTCTTTCAGTGGAATACTGTCATTCAGGAAATTTTGAACATAAAATCTGTTTATAGGTGCCAACCTAATATTACAATCTTTTAGAATATTTTGAAATTTTTGCGTAGCCCATGGATGACATGATTTGTTTAAAAATAGTCTTCTCTTTTCTGCTGACAGTGTTGTGGTTTCTGTAATAAATTTGTGCCTCTTGAATTTCTGTACTTTTTTGTGAACTAGTTCTTTTATAAATCCATTTTCAATTGCTGTTCTTTATATTTGCTTGTATTCTTTTAAGAGTATTCTTCGTTGCTAATTTGTAGGTTAACTAGCGATTAAAATAGATTTAAAAAAGAACTAGTTCACAAAAAAAAAATACAGAAATTCAAGAGGCACACACTTATTAAACCACAATACTGTCAGCAGAAAAAGAGAAGATAATTTTTAAAAAATTCACATATCAACCATGGGCTCTGCAAAAATTCCAAAATATTCCAAAAGATTTTAATATTAGTTTGGCACCTATAAACAGATTTAATGTTAAAAACCTCCTGAATGACATTATTCCACTGGAGGAAAAAGCAGGTATTTACCAAATAAGATGTACAGAATGCAGAATGCGAAAAACTATATTTTGCGAAAACAAAGAGAAACATAGGCACCTTACCAACAAATTTCTGGCTTAGCTATGGGTAACCCCCTTTCTCCATTTCTGGCAAATTTATCCATGAGTGCTGTAGAAACACACATTACTACAGCATTCTCTTTAACCTTCAAAGCATGGTTTCATTATGTGGATGACATTCTGGCAATAGTCCCAAAAAAACAAACAAAAGATGCCGTAAAATTACTAAATTTGCAGGACCAAAATATTAAATTCACTATAGAATTGGAGGAAAATGGTTATTTACTGTTTTTGGACCTAAAAATATACAGGAGAAATGACATAATTTCATTCGGCATATATAGGAAATCTACACATACAGACAACCACATAAAGAATAACAGTTTCAACCCTAATATAACACCAACATGCCATTATAAACAGCCTTGTCCATAGATTGGTAAACATCCCACTCAACAAAGAAGAATATTCAGCAGAATACCGTTATATCATCAAAACAGCCCTCAACAATGGATTCAGCAGCTCTTTAGTTGATAAGAAGATCAAACATTTCAAAAGACAGAAAGATATTAAAAACACCACAACTCTCTCCACAATAAAAAAGGATGTGGTTTTTAAAAGATTTACAATAGATTTAAAATAGATTTAAAAAAGAACTAGTTCACAAAAAAAAATACAGAAATTCAAGAGGCACACACTTATTAAACCACAATACTGTCAGCAGAAAAAGAGAAGATAATTTTTAAAAAATTCACATATCAACCATGGGATTCAGCAGCTCTTTAGTTGATAAGAAGATCAAACATTTCAAAAGACAGAAAGATATTAAAAACACCACAACTCTCTCCACAATAAAAAAGGATGTGGTTTTTAAAAGATTTACATATCATCTGTGGGCAAACAGGGCATTCATGAAAATCTTTAAAAATTATGATATACATTTGGCTGCACAAAATAAATTTAGTATTGGAAAGCTTCTGAATAGCAACATAAAGAACATTATTCCACCCAGCAAGAAGTCAGGAGTGTATCAGATAGACTGTTTGGAGTGTGATCAGATATATATAGGCAAAACAATACGAAATTTGGAGACAAAGAACACTTCAGAAATTTAAGATATAAACAAGTGGATAAACCGGCGGTTGCAGATCACTTTTGGACTTACGATCATAACATTGCAGGAGAAGCCAAACTGTTAAAAGCTACCACCAATCCAGGATTTGGCAATATGGGAAAAGATTTATATTTTAAAAAATAAACATAGAGTGATGAATTTTGACATTCCACCAATGAACTTCTTGTTCCATTATCTAATGGAACCACCAGATGCCACTACGTCACCTGCTAGAGTTAGTCAGTCCCCAGATGAAGATGAGAGCAAATGCTCTTGAAACATGTTCTGAAGAATTAATCAGTTAGTGAAGTTTTAGTGTCACCTAATATTGACTCAGTTATATACATAGGCACCTGTTTAAAAGAACAGTTCAGGAACATAAATACAAACAAATGGAGAAATCATCAGCAGTAGTATCTCATTTCTGGACAGAAAAACACAACTTTGTGAATAAGACAAAATTATTAAAATCATCCAAGGACCTATAGAGTCAGTAACATGGGAGAAAATGTACATTTACAAATACAGAGACAGATTAATGAACTTTGACACTTCCGAGAATGAAAAAAATTTTAAGTTCATCACACCTCCACCAGAGCAGAATAAATATCCCCAAAGCTTAACAAATTATCCAGAGGTCAATGAGTTGCTGAGGATGCTGACAAGGATTCGTGAAACATGTACTACATTTAAACAAGTAAGTGGAGCCAATAAGAGTGTATAGTTCGAATCAATCGTACAATAATATTAATTATATGATTAGCTTCACTGTACACATTCCAATTAGCATTTCAAGAGCTTTTATTGTTTAAGTGTGTCATTGAGTCCTGAAACTGGGGTGAAGTAAAGTACCTATTCCCTCAGTGGCAAAGCGTGATATTTTGAGATGTCAAAATTAATGGAATATTTCATTTATGCTACACTAGATTAGATAGCGGAAGTTTTATTGGAGTTTTGTCAACCTCCCACACATCAATCTAAAAAGTTTATTGTGCAATCCCTAGGAAGAGATGCTTTCACTGTTTCCCAAAATCTGTTCCTTGAACAAGTTGCAGTATTTTGGTTCCAATGTCAGCATCTGTTCCCAAGTCTCCCCTGGTTATAGAAAGAGTATGTCTCTTATCAACGATGGGAAATTAAACAGGATGTGGAAGGCAGTCTGCTCATCCTGTTTGCACAATCTGCAAATTCATAAGTATCACTTTACATAAATGTTTCTGGAAGTGACCATGTTCAGTAATTAATGGAACTACTTTCTTTATTCCTCTTCTATCCAATTTTAGGAGAGATGAGGAAAGAGTTGGTTACCACCTCAAATACAGCCCACGGGATCACATACATGGAAGCTCTCCCATCAGCTACAAGGTCATGTGACTTTTAGGAGAGGAATTTATGATAAATATATCATGATAATGATTCTGAAAAGTTATCAAAGTATCATGTTCAAAATTATGGCATTGTAATTATTAAAAGTTGAGTGATAATTAAATTAAATTACATGCAATATTTAAAAAAAGTTTATGTTCCATGACTCTTATATCTGTTTGGGTATAAGCTCAATTCTCCTATCTCTTTTTATGTAAATACATCTGTCATAAGATGAATTTTTTTACATTCCTCCAAACTTTTTATCATCCTTTCTCTGTAATCCTGTAAGATAAAGTGCCTTTCCACTGCAGTTGACAAATATGTAGAAATAGAGGGAAAATAGAAAATGAAGTGTTACGAAACAATGTGCTGATACACCCTTTTTTGGCCCTGAACAGACAGTTGAAATCAGATGTACTGCTATCACCGTGGTTAAAACATGGATTGGTGACAAACCTATCCTTGACAAGAGCTGATAAACAATTGACTCACTACACTACAATGAGTTTGAAAAATGTACATTTTTACAATGTCGATTATAACTATGCAATAAACCAAGAAATATGGGTAAATTACCACTTTGTTTCTAACAAGCAAAATCTTATTAGCATACTAATGCAGTGGCATGCAATCATGTGTTTAGTCTAAGTGCCATAGATTTCAACAGTGTAATAGAAAATATAAATAAATTCTAAGGAGATAGGAAATTGGTCCTAGCTCCAAGCAGCACTCTTTCCACATCTCTTCTAAAATTGAACAGAAGAAGAATAAGGAAAGTAGTTGCATTAATTACTGGACATGATCACTTCAGGAAACATCTGTTTGTAGAATATGTAAACAGGATGAGAAGTCTGCACATTTTGTTTGATTGCCCATTCCTGGTAAGTAAGTGACTTACTCTTTCCATAACCAGAGAAGACCTAGAAATGGATGCTAACATTGGAACCAAAATACTGCAACTTATTCAAGGAACAGATTGTGTGAAACAATGAAGATGTTTCTTCCAATGGGGTAGCACAATAAGCTTTATATGCTGATGTGCCAGAGGTCATTTAAAAATTTCATTTGTTAGATAGATAATAGGGGTTTAATAAAACCCCTATTATCTATGTAACAAACTATCATACTAAAATACAGTTAAGGAAGGGTTGTCTAAATCATAAGTCATATTAAAGGTATTTACTTTAAAATATTACATCAACACATCAACTGGACATAATCTAGACTACAAAGTAACAAAAAACACACATGAAAGATCTCCCTGACAATGGCTTGAAAAATGACCACTACACTTGTGCAAGGCAGGCTGAACCTTAGCATATTATCAGTGATTTTTTTTTTCTATATTTACTTATAGATAGTGCTTTAGTTCAAATAAGGAAATATTTCAATTCCTGAATAAAAATTAGTACATATTTTTAATAAACTTAGACTTACAGCCTTAATGGATTTTTGCTTATGCTATTCCCTTTCTATAGGCCCTTGTTTTTCAACTTTCTTAATCTGCTCATTGGTTCTGTTAAACAGTTTGAAATTAATTTGTTCTTGAACATTTATTTTTATTTATTTATTTGTTCCTTTCATTATTTACAGGGAGATGGAAGAGCGTCTTGTTGAGGAACAAGCTGATGAACCTGAAAGTGAAAGAGAGGGTATTGCCATGCCAGTTCCTCAGGTAAAGGTTGGTCCAGATGGTCAAATAGTTCTGGATGAACGTAGTCTTGTGATTGAGACAACAGGTGCAAAGAAGAGTCGAGATGACTTGGCTAATTCAGCTGTAATTGTGGATACAGGAACTACAGGAAATGGATTTTACAGCAGAAAATTTACGAGAATTAAAGAGTGGTCCAGGCAAGGTATGCATATAATTTGTCTTCATAGTGTATTTAAGATAGACCATGAAACATTAAAAAAGTTATAATGCCATTACATATAGTTGGAACAGGAGCAAAGGTATATTCTGTTCTACATTCACATATTAAAAAGGTTTACACTAAGTCCACCTACACAACACTAGCACATGTTTCATAAGCAATTACTTCCATCATTAGTGTTGATCGACTGCTTGATTTGGTGGTTGGATCCCAAGTTACTTCTGTAGCAGTCTCGGATGGCTCTAGTAGGAACTTGGCTGAGTTCATCCATGGGTGGAACATGTTTCTTCTATTTTGTAAGATGAAAATCTTTTCTCAAGTGGATAGTTCTAGGGGTTGTGAAGTTCCTTCAGCAGTTTAACCTCTGGTTTAATATCATGATTTTTGGTCCAAAAGTGAACTGCCACTGCAACTACTTAAAACGAATATTCCTAAAGTGTTTTTTTCTCTGAAATTCAAAATTTCCTTTTGTTTTTCCGATGTAACTCTGATCTCAATCTGCACATTTGATTCTATAAATTCCTGATTTCTGTTCCGCTAGTGTAGTGTCTTATTGTGCAACCCAATACATTTTTTAAATTATATTTGTTCTTTGGAGCTAACATTATATCATTTTCATGAATGCCCTTTTTAATTTGTTGTTGTAAGTTGGATATGTGAAATTTTTGAATTTGTATCCCTCCTTGTTTTTACTTCAGTGTGAAAACCTCTCTAATAAATTTTTGTCTTTTAAATTTATTAATAGTTTTTATCACTGTCTTTTTTTGGAACCATATCATTTTGTTGAATTAATTATTTGTTATTATATTTTGTACTCCGTTTCTGTAAGTGGGATATTAATTATTTGTAAAACACTACATATTTATGTAGAGTGGGGTTACAATTTATTTATTTATGTAATTTTCTAAGTATGTATATTTTCTATGGATTCCAGAGTCAGTCTATCTCCATTTCTCATAATTTTTAAATCTAGGAATAGGAGCACCTATTTTTCTCCTCTTCTATGGTAAACTGAATAGATTTATGTTGTAAATTAAGAAGTTTCAGAACATCTATAGGATTTTTTTTTGGAATTATTGCAAAAATGTCATCCATGTACCCATAATAAGTCTTTAAAATTAAAGGGAAGGCTTTGGTGATATTTATTTCAAAAGAGCTCATGCATAAATCTACTAGAAACAGAGACAAGGGGTTTCCCATTTCTAGTCCTGAAACTTGTTGATAATATTTATGGTTAAAACTGAAGAAATTTTGTTGAATGCAAATGTTAGTAAGTTTTAGTAAGTCTTCTATTTCTTCAATTTGCAAGATTAAGGAGGTTAACCATTTCTTTAACATTTGCATAAGATTCTCTTTTGGTATGCTCTGCAATAGAGCTTTCATGTCAAATGACACCATTACATCTCCTGTTGCAATTCTGCTATCTTGAAGTTTTTCAACTAAATCAAATAAATTTTTTGATGCTCAAGCTTTGAAATCTTTTAAAAGAGTTGAAATTATAATTAACTTTTTTAGTACGTAATATGTGGGTGAATTGATTGGTTCTGAATTGCTCTCTGTGATTCTCTGTTTTCCAGCAGTGGATAATATTTTAACTTCTTTCAGTGTTTTGGTTAAATATTAAATGCAGCCATTGAGAGGATTATTTTCAATTAATGGTGTAGTCTTCCCCTTTTAACATGTTTTCTACTCTGTTTATATAATCAGTTTATGGCTATTTTATTTTCTTTATCCATCTTTGTGTATATCACCAGTTTATCTTCTAACTATTTTAGTGTACTTTTATAATTGTTGAATTTCTTTAGATTTTTTTAGATTATCTAAAATTTTGCTGCATTTCATTTTAATTAACTATTTTTCTCCTTCACATAGGTGGCGAGTGCCTATATCAATGTCCACTATATACTCTTTTACATTTTTTGAAAAGTCTATAATTGTTTTGAGGCTTTTGTATAGGAAAAAAGTTTGTTTATTGGAAAAAGGTTGTGTTGGAGAGCTTAATTACATTATCTTCTGTTTGTGCAGGTGGGGCTGGTAAAGTTTTGTTTTGGTGTCTACTATGTAAATTGCATAATTTTTTTTTCACTTTTCAATTTTTGTTTTTCATAAGATGTTTTAAACTTTGATGCAAATTGTGATGTAAGTTTTCCCTTATATGGAATCCTAATGATTTTGATAGTTTTATATGCAAATCATAAATTCATAAATCAATATCATTTATCTTTTTTTACTGTAGACTTTTTTTCTGTTTTAATTATTTTCTTCTCTGTTGCTTTTTGGTGTATGCCATTATTTATTTTAACTGTTTTCTTACGAATTTAGGAGTAACTTTATTTTTGAGACACAGTTTCAAGAAATTAACGATTTTTTTTCTAATTTATAGTTTCAAAAAGCTTTTTATATCAGGTTTTGAGTTATAAAGTCCAAATTATATGATTTAGTGAAATTATTTATATATGAATCAGCCATTTGTATCCTTAAAAACACATGGTCGATTTTGCTTCTATAGGCATGTAGTCTTGTTAATAAATTGTACTTATAAAGCTGTAGACAATGGAATAGTAATATATCCTAAATTCATGTATTAAAAATGTTTATACTAACTCCACTTACACAACGTTAGGACATATTTCAGAAGCAATCGCTTCCATCATCAACTGTTGACTGACTACTCAATTTGGTAGCCAGATGTGGTGGTCTGTGATGGTTCTAGTAGGAACTTGCTGAGTTCAACCAGGGGTGGAACATCAAAATTCATTAAGTTTCTTCTATTTTTTAAGATGAAAATCTTTTACCAAGTGGATGGTTCTGTTGAGTTGTAAAGTTCCTGCAGCAGTTCACCCTCTAGTTTAATTTTTTGGTCCAAAGTGACCAAAGAGAATTTTGGAAATTTGGAGAAAAGAACACTTTAAGAATATTCGTTTTAGGCAGGTTGATAAATCAGCAGTGGCAGCTCACTTTTGTACCAAAAATCATGAAATTAATCCAGAGGCTAAACTGCTGAAGGAACTTCACAACTCGGTGGAAGTATCTACTTGGGAAAAGATTTTCATCTTAAAAAATAGAAGAAACTTAATGAATTTTGATATTCTACCCATGGTTCCTATTAGAACCATGAGAAATTGCCACATAAGGATCTTGGGATCTAGCTTCCAAATCAAGCAGTCAGTCAAAGCTGATGGTGGAAGTGATTGGTTCCAAAACATGTCCTAGTGTTATGTAAGTAAGTGGAGTTAGTGTAAACATTTTCAATACATTAATGAAGGATAGTAGTATCTACATCTTCATAAGTACAATTTATTTAAGTATTTTCTGTTATTGGCTAATATGTTGCTTATGAATTAGTGATCATGGTTGATCAATTATACAGTAGAATATACACTAAACATGTATTTTTGCTGTATTCAAGCACCATAAAATATCACATTTAAAGTACAAATAGGCTGAAATTATTTGTGATCATTATGGAAAGCAGCAATATGCCAAATTAACAGTACGTAAATGGGTTACTGTGGTTATTTTTTTACATCTTGTCAATTGTGGGCATTAGTAGAATGGTATCTGCTCTAATCACATGTTCTGAAACGCTCTGAAACTTCTCAAGATGGCAAAACACCATTTGCTCATCCTTAACCAAATCATTATTACATTTAATACATGAAAGTGGCACAGGAAAATTCAGATGAAAATGAGGATAGTGTTCTTCACAAATGAAGGTACAAGGCGCATGCTAAATGTTTTTAGCTGATCCAAAATTGAACAGTATAACTATAAACACTTTTATAATTGTTATATTATGCTCCAATTCTTAATACATTTGTTAATTATCACAAACTGTTTGGAAAGTAATTCCTGCCACAACTTTTCTTCCACACTGTCCACAACCTTCAAATATGCATCATTGTTTTTATAGCAGTGTGAGCAGAAAAATTGTTTTAGTGCAACATGAAATATTCCTATCTTAATCTTGGATTCTATCGCTTGAAGGTCTCCTGAATATGTACTATTCACACTGCTTTTCACTTAGAAAGCACTATTTGAGTAGGAAAGTACAACCATGTTTTTCTAGTATTTTGGTCTCTCCTTTTGTTGATTGTGCCTGATTTTCAGAAATTAATTACATACTATTTCCTGTTCCGGTCATAATGGTTTAGAAACCTATAACACTAATGGCCAGTTTCATCAACAGATGTTAAAATGCACTAACATTTTGTTTGTTAACATTGTGTTAATATTTTAACAATATGTTAAGACTTCTACTTTCCACCAAGCTTTTCCAGCATAATATTAGTTAATACATTGCTAAGGTTCCTCAATATTGCAAATTGCAGAAATCGAGAAGGTAGTGTCATAACCAACAGACTTCTGAATGCACTTTGGTGTACTTTAGTTTGTATAGAATATACAAAACATACAGCTCATGCAAGGAATATTATATACAGAGGCACAGAGGTGTTCTAACCTCTCTTGTATTTCATCCAAAAACCTATGACGACTGTTTTTCATATTCTATACCTTTGTAAAAATTGCTCTTTTGCGCAAAAATTATAAAGTAGCTACAATTTATTGCTCTTTCACTGTTATGAACGACTTAATATATCCAGATATAGACTTTCAACATCTACAACTGTGTTTACGGCTGCCATTTTCGACTGTTACAAGTTGTTAAGCTTTTTTAATATGAGAGAAAGGTGATGTTAATTTAACATGAAGTTTAACATGTTGTTAGAGTTAATATTGGTTGATGAAACAGAATTTTTGTTAATTTGAGTGTTAATAGAGTCTAACAGTAGGTTAACTTTTAATATCTGGTCCTAATTGTAGTTATGAAGAAATAAACAGAAATTATTAACATTGGAGCAATATATAATTTGATATGTTTACGGAATGTCGGAATCCACACAGGGAAACTTTTGTTAATCTTATTTTGATTTAAAGTAAAACACTAAAAATCATGTCGTCACATTAAAACTCTCTTTAAGTTTCACAAAACACACTTATAAAAGTAATTTTGGTACATGTTTCGTGAGATACATTCCTCACATTGTCAACCAAAATGACGACTCTTCGTGAGGTACATTCCTCACATTGTCAACCAAAACGACGACTGAGGAGTCAATTTCAGCAATGTATGTATGTTACTATGCTTGCTCTGGTGGTCTGTTAATGAACTTAAACAATATGTTGTCTGCTTCCGGTATATCAAAATTCATAAGTTTGTATTCATATTTTTTTATGTAAATTTTTTCCCATATATTAAGTACTTTCGGATGTTGAATTGTTTTTAGTAATGTTATGTCCTTCTCTATTTCATGATTCTCATTCCAAAAATGTGCAGCCACTGCTGATTTTTCTTCTTGTTTGTGTCTAATATTTCTCCAGTGTTCCTTTAATCTTATCCCCATATTTCTCTTTGTTTTTCCTATGTATATTTTGTCACAATCCTTGCAATTAATTCTATATATACCTGGATTTTCTTCTTTCTTCTTTTTTTGTTTAATTTTATTTAGACTTAATAGTTTACCAACACTATATCTGTTTATTGGTGCCAGAGTAATGTTATACTTTTTGAAAATTTTTTGGAATTTATGGTTAACATAAGGGTGATATGTGAATTTCTGATAAGTATTTTCTTTAAGTGAAGAACTGAGTGTAGTGGTTAGTTTAATTTCCTTTTTATTTTTAAATCTTTTTATTTTTTTATCTACCATTTGTTTGTTAAATCCATTTATCTCTGCTGTGTGTATTATATGTGCGTATTCTTTCCTGTATTCTTCTTTACGAGTGGTGTATTAACTAGCCTATATGTCATACTATTGAATGCTGCTTCCTTGTGGGGTCTGGGGTTGAAACCTTTTGCTTTTATGTAATTGTCGGTATGTGTGTCCTTTCTGTATATACCAAATTCTATATTTTTATTCCTTTTTATTATCCTTAGGTCCAGAAAAGGTAAAGTATTATTAACCTCGGTTTCCATAGTGAATTTTATGGTTTTTTCTTGGAAGTTCAACAGTTTCAATGAATCTTCTATGAATCTATCTTCCACAATGGCAAACACATCATCAACATATCTGTACCATGTTTTGAATATGTATGGGAAGGCTTTCGTTATGTGTTTCAAAATAGCTCATGAACAGACCAGCCAAAAATGGAGATAGTGGACTACCCATCATTAAACCTGATTTTTGTTTATAAAACTTTCCTTCAAATGTGAAGTAAGCTTGGTCTAAACATAGTTCTGTGAGTTTTACATATTCTTTTGTGTGTGTTTCTGCAATGTTGATAGATAGTAGCCATTTTTGTAACAAATTTGGGGTTTTCTCTTTTGGAATGCTTGGAAACAATGCTTTTACATCAAAGGAAACCATGATATCATTTGAGTTTAGTTTACTATCTTTGATTTTGTTTATAAGATGAACGAGTTTTTTATACTTAGACTTGGGAATTTGGGAAATGTATTAAATCGTGTAGTTAACCATTTGGCTAGGAGGTAACATGGGGTATTGATATTGTTAATTATTGATCTCATGTCTTTTCCTGGCTTGTGTATTTTTGGTAATCCTATTATTTTAGCTATTGATGGATTAGGTATTTTGATTTTGTAAACATCTGAATTTGTGAGTAAGCTATTTCCTTTTAATATGTCTTCTATTGATTTCGTGCATTTGTGTAGGGGATTTTTTTCCATTTCAATGAACTCCTTATTGTTTAGTAACTCTAGCATTCTATGTTGGTAATCTTCTTTGTCTAGGATTATAATTTGGTTTCCCTTATCTGCTTTTGTATATATGACTTCTTTTTTATTTAATGATTTTATGGTTTTTTGGTATGATTTGGGGATTTGGCTATGATTTTTAATTTCCTGTAATATCCCTGACGATATTTTCCTAATATAATTTTTATCTATGATGTTTAATTTCTCAATGGTTAATTCGATATCTGTAATATATTTGTCAATGTTTGATCAGAAATTGACACATGTATTGATGCCGTTATTTAATAATTTTGTTTCATCCTTATTCAGTTTTTCTTTCGAAAGATTAACTATTTCAAGTTTAGGTTTCTCGTTGTTATTTTTATTTTTACCTATTTGTTTTCTGTGTAAATTTTTAAATTTATTTTTTTGGCGGTAGATTTTGTTTTATTCTGAAACTTATGATTTCCAATACGTTTCTCTCGATATTATCCCATGCAATGGTTCCTATTGACTTACTTAATTTCATATGTAATTCATATAGCCTCACGTCTATATGTGCGATATCGGCGTAATGTTTGTGTCTTTCTAATTCCAATACTTTCTTTTCAGTTGCCTTTTGTATCTGACTATTATTGTTGTATTTTACTATTTTTCTGATAAATTTCGGGCAAACTTTTTCTTTCAAACGTCTGTTTATGACTCTGATATCTGCTGTTTTGCATCTCCTTTTTTCTTTCAGTTTTTGATAACATTTTATTTCAGCTTTATGATTGCATAGTTCAATTGTATATTAAAGAGTTCATGTTTTGGGAGTGATTGGTTGAGTTCTACTCTGTGTTCCATATTGTATCTAGTTCTTGAAGTCTTAAAGGTTGATGTTACGTAATTAAAAAAGTTAACCTTACCAGAGCTCACTTAGTACCGCTGTAATACATGTGAAAATAAAATTGCTTAAAACTGCACTGTTATGTACAACTCTTGTAATGTTTTGTGTTTTAAATGTTTAAAAGTAGATTTTTTTCCCCTTATTTTAATTAAATTTGTTTTTAGTCGTCTTGTTCCCAATGACTCGAATGCCGTTGTAATATGTTTACGGAATGTCGGAATCCACACAGTGAAACTTTTGTTAATCTTATTTTGATTTAAAGTAAAACACTAAAAATCATGTCATCACAGTAAAACTCTCTTTAAGTTTCACAAAACACACTTATAAAAGTAATTTTGGTACATGTTTCGTGAGGAATGTACAACATGATTTTTAGTGTTTTACTTTAAATCAAAATAAGATATAATTTGATCATAGCAATCGGCTTAAGTAACACTAATACAATTACACCTCTCTTGTGTAAAACCCAAAACATATTTCAAGAGATTATTATGATGCCAAAAGCTATGATTAAACTACATGTTGTCCAGACCTGCTGCTGCATGTAATTTTTTTCACATAAATTAGAATCACTGAACATAAATGCCTTTTAATGGTCCATATCTTGGTGCATTTACTATCTCTCTTGCAAGCCTTTTGCAGAAATTGTTGAGTCTTCTCATTTTGATGTGGTGTATAGAACCTCAATATCACAATATTCTAGGGACCAAAAATATCTTATTATTATATCAGAGTTATTGTTTTTTGTTTTCTTTGTTTATTTTTTTATAATGGTAATTGGAACTTGTACAGAGCAGCTAATCATATAATTAAGATTAATTCATGATTGAGTCAAATTGCACACTCTTATTAGTTTCACTTGTTTAAATGTAGAACATGTTTCGCAAACTATCATCTGCATTCTCAGCTAAGTTCATAGCAACTTAGATATGACGAATCTTCAGTATGTTAAGCAGAGAACGTAGTGAACAAACTCATATTTTACAATAATTTTACATTTCTGTTGCCTTTATGGGGTGAAGCAGCAATGTGCAACATCTGAAAAGAGGAATAAAATAATGGTTTCTTGTAGTTTATAATTTTTTCTCTGAACTTAAACTTGATTTGATATTATTTGAACATAACTATTGCAACTACAATTATAGATATAGTTATAAAACACATGAATTAGTAGAAATCAACAGAGAGGATTGACATGGTCTTCACCTGTTAAAGGGCAAGAACTATATAAAATGCAGAAAAAAACTTTTAAAAGCACTAAATGTATTAAGGTGTATTTCTAAATATGAGGAGCAACTTCTTTCCATTTTTTGCTCAAATGGGGTCCACCTTAACATTTAGGTATGCCTTATACTAGCATAAAAATGTGAGCATTCTCAAAATTATGTGTACCAGTATGCCCTAATATGCCAATTAATAATCTTTTAATTCATATTTGCATTCATATTAAATTCTGTGGTTTTTTATAGAAATATTACCCACTATGTATATGTAAATATCACAAAAGCACAGCAATAAGAGTTAGCAGAATGATAATTTGTTTCTCCATTATCAAGTGTGTGATTAGTTTGCCAGTTTACATTTGTTTCTATGTGCAAGGTAGCTTTTCTTTTAATGTGCATTTGGTTACTTTCACTAAACTTACCTGTTCACTTCCAGCTTCTTACTAAACTATCAATATTTTTTTTCAATTCTAGGTAAATAGTAAATTATTCATTGTTGAACTTGCTCATGACTTTCAACAGTGGATGCTGGAATAGATGGTGTAATACAGGATCAATAGTGCTTGCTTGGTACAGAAGGTGTAATAGTAAATTATAGTAATATATGCTATATGGAGGACAGAATATAAAACTTTATATTTTATATTAAAATATTTTCATTTTCTATACCTTTAATTATGGGATTTGGTTTATATTCAAAATTTTTCTTTTTTCTTCCCTTTCTGCATCTTTGATTTTGGGATATATTTTGTATTCTAATGCATCTTAGATTCAGAGATATAATTTATATATTGTTTTTAAAAATTAGGATTTGCTATAAAACTGGTTTTAGTTTCTATAGTAATTATTTCTCCTTAACTTTATGCATAGCACAAAATTATTTACGAAACTAATAAGTTCTTTGGTAGCATACATGACTAGACATTATTCACAGGGCTGAAAGCACTTAACTGCTCCTGTTGGTGCTAAGTGCCAGAGCTGCTAACCAGAAGGGAGCGAAAGCGGAAAGAGCCAAAGGTACCTCAGTGAAGAGAGTCGAAAATAGTGACTGGCACAGCTGTTAGATAATAATGCTTCAGGATCAATGGTGCAATAGTGCAGGCGGTTAGAGCATCATGCTACACTTGTGAAGATAGAATAGTAGGTTCCAGTACTACTATCCCATGCTCTTTTTTTTTTCTGCCGAAGTTAAAGGAGAATTTCCACAATTACAATGATTTCCTCTTTGATTTAGTTGAGAATTGGAATTACAGCAGTTTGCCAAAATTATAATGATTTACTCCGTAAACCACTAAGTCCACTGGTTTCTAGGATTTGCCCGAGGTTAGGTCATGGTCCCTATCCATTTATGTTTAGAGTTTTCAGCTGTTACAATATTTCACCTGTCTAATAATGCCCCCATTACAGTGATTTACCCATCTCTATCCATTAATATTTACAAAGTAAAATGCATTTGGATAAGTTTTGGTTGCTTCTGGTTAACCGCTTGGCATTTACCACCAGCAACAGCAGTTAAGTGCTTTCAGCCCTGCTTGTAATGTCAAGTTATACGTGTAGGTTAGCAGCACACTGATCTCATGGTACTAGGATAGCTTGCCATTGCTTACATAAAGGAGAGAACTAAAGCAGTAGATAATGCTATAAGATTTATGCCTATGTTAAGAAAGGATATATATATATAACTATTATTCTCTATTACTGTATCATTTTAAAGAGAGGCCTATTATGCTAATATTTGCTACATTAACTGTTTAAACATATTTCTGGTCCCTATTAAATTGTTTATTTATCCTATATTTTTCATATTTATACTGTGACTGTCTCCGATTAATTTACTTTTGTTGCAGAAACACTGAAATTCTACCGTGCTCTAAATATAATAGGAACAGATTTCCTTGTGATGCAGTCAATTTTCCCAAAACGCACTCGCAGAGATCTTAAGATGAAATTCAAGAGAGAAGAACGTATCAACCGCCTTCTAGTGGAGAAAGCTCTACGTAACCCTCAAGATTTTGATCTTACTGAATTGGAGAAGGAACTAGGTTAGTTATTGCATTGTATTTTTAAACAATGGCAAGACAAAATGTAAGCATGTACATTTATTTATTATATTGCATAATAATTAACTAAAATAATAAAATTGTTTGCTAAATATTGAAAGGTAAGAAGCAGTTAGTTGTGTAAGTTAAACAACTCCTAGATTCTTGGCCAAGTAAGAGTACAGTAATTTTCCAAACTGATAAAAGATGTATGTATTAAAAAAAACTAAAACTTGCAGGAGTTTGTATGCCTGCTTTTTAATCACTTCAGAGATAATGGGATATAAGATAATTGTAACCTTTTGCTTTGACTTGCATGTGAGACTATTGAAAGATATTTGGAATCTGAGTAGTTGGAAGCTTTCACAGCCAGAGTCAGATTTATAACTAGAAGTTTCTTCCAGGCTTGTAAGCCATGGTCTGTTGGAGCTAAGGAGTCCAAACGTTTCATCCCCACCTGCAGAGGACATCTTCAGTGGCGCGATCTGTGTCTTCTAGGTGAAGGTTCTGGCACAACTGAAATGCCAGCTGGAGATGTTATATTTATATATGGGCTGCTCGAAAGGTATTGGTTTGGTTGGAGCAGGGGATGTGTACTTGGAGGGCAGTTCTGATCGGTGATTGGTTCGCGTGAATTTTGGGAGTGTGGGCTTGTTTTATATGCTCTAATGTCGCATGCCAGGTTTTGCTCAGTTTGAGAGCCTCTCCCTTTCTGATGAAATTATTAGGTGCTTGTAGATTTCTATTGCTTCGCGTTGTAATCTTCTGTGGTATTGAAGAGAGAACAGATGTTTCATTATACTGGATAATGTGTTCTCCGTCTGCCCACATTGCATGTTCTGCGACCGCGGACTTATCCGGATGGCCCAGATGGCAGCATCTCTTGTGTTCGGAGAGCCGTGTGTTGACACTTCGTTGAGTGGTGCCTATGTGTACTGCACCACAGGAACAAGGAATCCGGTAGACGCCGGCTGAAACGAGCAGGTCCCTGGGGTCTTTGGCTGAGCGTAGCAAAGTATTGATTTGTCTGGTAGGCTTGAAAATAGTTTTGACGTTGTGGCGTTTGAGTAGTCGTCCAATTCTGTCAGTGACCTTGTTGAAGTACAGTAGGAAAGCAATGCCATTGCTCCTGGGCAAATCATGTTTGGCCAGGTGGTGTGTGGGTGGGCGTATCACTCTGCGTACTTCTTGTGCTGTATAACCATTTGAAGATAAATCCCATTCCAGATTCCGGAGTTCCTGTTGCAAAGAGTCAGGCTCGCAGATGCGAGAGGCGCAGTCAGTGAGGGTCTTTATCATTGCACGTTTCTGCTTCGGGTGATGGTTGGAATTTTTGTTCAGATATTGGTTGGCGTAGGTGGGTTTGTGATAAACTGTGTGTCCCAGCTTCCCGTCTGGTTTAGATAGGATCCCATGCAGATAGGATCACATATATTTCTTATCTTCACAACACAGATAGTACTACGACGAGACATAAGAAGAAATTTGACGGCTTTTTGGCCACCAGGAAGGTCAGCACCTCGATGGACACTAGTCGCACAATTGTGAATTTGTCTGATCATGAGCTTTCACCTGCAGAAACTTCACTTCTTGCAAAAGGAGGCAATTATGCAGTGATCCCACCTTCCTTGCTGGTGGAGGAGATAATCTCCAGCATTGAATCTGGGATACGTGTCCTTCCGGCTCCTGCTACAGAAGAAATCTGACAAGAATCCGCCAGGGTTCTCTAACGTGCCAAACGCCCAAAAAGCAACCTGACACACCAAGAAAGAACAGCCCTCAAGAGACTCAATGCCAACATGGACACCATTGTCTGCTCTGCAGACAATGCTACTGTCCTCCTGAATCGTCGTGACTATCACAACAAGATCTTAGAACTACTACAGCCTGATACTTACCGTAAACTGCAAGGTGATCCTACATCTCGTATTTTACAGAAAACCGAGTCTAGTCAAAATGTCATCCATACCACTGAGGACAAATGCCACATCACTCGATCTGAAGCTCAACCTCCTAGACCCTGTGGTCTGCCCCAAGATACATGAAGCAGAGGTACCATTACGACCCTTTGTCAGCAGCATTGGGTCCCCTATCTACAATGTTGCCAAGTATTTAGCTAATTTATTACAACCTCATATTGACTCCACTGACACTTTCATCAAGGACTCACATCACTTCATACAGAAACTACAGACCATCACATTGCAACCTCAAGATGTTCTCGTGAGCTTCAATGTCGTCTCCCTATTTACCATGGTTCCTGTAAGTGATGCCATCACACAGCTGAAAGATCTCTTTCCAGATGATATACTAGATCAATTTCATCACGTGCTCACTACTACTTACTTTCAGTGGGACCAGGCTTTCTTTGAACAAATAGATGGGGTCTCTATGGGCAGCCCACTCAGCCCATTTATTGCGAATTTCTTAATGGAGTCCTTCGAGTCTCGGCTCTGAGTTCTGCAGCTCTCAAACCATGGTACCGCTATGTGGATGACACTTTCATCCTATGGAGTCACGGAGACTCAGCCCTTGATGGTTTCCTTCAGCATCTAAACAGTATCAATCCATGGATCCATTTCACCATTGAGAAAGAGAAAGATGGCCATCTAGCTTTCTGGGATGTTTTGGTCACCAAAAAACCAGACAGAAAGCTGGGACACACAGTTTATCGCAAACCCACCCACATCAACCGATATGGGAACAAAAATTCCAACCATCACCCAATGCACGATGATAAAGACCCTCACTGACCGCGCCTCTCGCATCTGCGAGCCTGACTCTTTGTAACAGGAACTCTGGCATCTGGAACGGGATTCATGTTCAAATGGTTACACAGCACAAGAAGTACGCAGAGTGATACGCCCACCCACACACCACCTGGCCAAACATGATTCGCCGAGGAGCAATGACTTTGCTTTCCTACTACTGTACTTCAACAAGGTCACTGACAGAATTGGACGACTACTCAAACGCCACAATGTCAAAACCATTTTCAAGCCTACCAGACAAATCAATACTTTGCTACGCTCAGCCAAAGACCCCAGGGACCCGCTCGTTTCGGCCGGCGTATACCGGATTCCTTGTTCCTGTGGTGCAGTACACATAGGCACCACTCAACGAAGTGTCAACACACGGCTCTCCGAACACAAGAGATGCTGCCGTCTGGGCCATCCGGATAAGTCCGCGGTCGCAGAACATGCAATATGGGCAGACGGAGAACACATTATCAAGTATAATGAAACATCTGTTCTCTCTTCAATACCGCGCAAGATTACAACGTGAAGCAATAGAAATCTACAAGCACCCCCTAATAATTTCAACAGAAAGGGAGAGGCTCTCAAACTGAGCAAAACCTGGCATCCGATATTAGAGCATATAAAAATACTCCCAAAATTCACGCGAACCAATCACCAATCAGAGCAGAGATGCCCTGCCCTCCAAGTACACACCCCCTGCTCCAGCCGAACCAATACCCTTCGAGCAGCCCATATATAAATATAACATATCCAGCTGGCATTTCAGTTGTGCCAGAACCTTTGCCTAGAAGACTCAGATCGCGCCACTGAAGATGTCTTCTGCAGGTGGGGATGAAACGTTTGGACTCCTTAGCTCCAACAGACCATGGCTTTCAATCCTGGAGGAAACGTCTAGTTATAGGTATTTGGAATCTGTTTATTTGAGATACATCAGATTTATGGAGGAGGCTTGCTTGCTTTTAAATGAATGAAAAATAATTAATTCTCTGCTGGTGAGAGTCTGGGATGAACTATTTCATGTAACTTTTCAGTTGTAATTTATGAGGGTTGTTTGGTAAGTCCGTCTGGTAAATTTCCATACAATAGTGTAAAATTTTGTTAAGAGGCACATTGTTGATAAGGGTGATTTGTGTAACTGTTTTAGTCAAGTTTTCAGCCAAATGTGATGTTCGGTTAATTGTTGACAGCTGTCTGAAATGATTATCACACATGTTGTAGAAAAAAAAGTTTTGTGCTTTTACCAAATATTTCCATTTAAAGGGTTCAACAGCAAAACAGATAAAAGTACAGTTGGATGAAGTTCATGTGGACTCTGCACCATTATTGAAGACTATTTCTGGATGAATGAGTTAAACATGCTCAAAGAAGCACTGAAGCTGAAGTGTGCTCCAGATGTCCATTTAAGGTCACCACAAAGGAAATCATTGAAAAAAACCCTTATCATAATGCAAGACTGTCGAGTGAAAGTGCACGATATATGAGACTTTAGGCATAATGAGTGCATGATATCCTGCACGAAAAATTAGAAATGAGAAATCTGTGTGCACATTGAGTACCATGAATGCTGACTGTTGAATGCGCTTGTAGAAGAACATTTGAACATTATGTTTGGGACTGTTTAATCACAATATGCAGGACTTCTTGTGCCAATTTGTGGCTGTGAATGAAATTTGAGTGCACCTCAGGAGAACAAAACAGCAGTCAAAATAATGACAAAGTTTGGTGAGATGCGCCAAAGAAGACAAGACTGTTTTGTTGACTGGAAGGGTGATGGGCAGTGTTTTTTGGGATTCCCAGGATTTAATCTGATAGATTATTTGGAAATAAAAGGGGTCTATTATGCTTCATTGTTGGATCATTTTAGCATGCATTGAATGAGAAACGACCAAGATTGGCATACAAAAAAGTGTTCTTCCTCCACGACAGTGCTCCAGCTCACCAGAGTCGGTCCTGGTGGTGTAGTGGTTACTATACTTGCCTCCTATACCCAAAACGCGGGTTCGAACCTGGCCAGGATCGATGGATTTTTTCGGGCGTAAAAATCCTAAGTATGGCTTCCTTCGGAAGGGAAGTAAAGCCGTGGGTCCCGTGTCGTACATTTGCGGCACGAAAAAGAACCTCAAGCCTGAAAGAGAGGCCTCTGAGCAAAATTTGTCGGCCATTTCATGCCCTGAGTTGAATGGGACGCTGATGACCTGAGCTGTTAAAGAGCGTCCTTAAATAAATCATTCAAAAAAAAAAAAAAAGCTCACCAGAAGTAGTTGTCACAATGGTCAAAGCACATGAATTGGACTTCATATTGATTTCTCATCCATTCTATTCTACAGAAGGGACTTTTTCCTATTCCTAAACTTGAAAATTGGCTTGGTGAGAAGAAATTTTCATCAAATGAATAAGTAAGTATTGGCTATATCAATGAGTATTTTATAAAGTTTGACCAATCCTGTTTTTCTGATAGGATGAAAACATTCAAAACTAACTGAGCCAAATATATAGACATGTTGAGAAATAAAGTATATTATAAAAAAAAATGTTATTTGCATTTTTACCAAACTTCAAACGACCCTTGTACCAGTTTAGTTAAAAGTCCAGCACCATTTAAATAACTTTTGAAGCATTCGGTTCAGTGACACAAAATTTGGTGTTTGGAGATAGCCAATATACTCAGAACTCAATAATTATATTATTGACCATTTTCCACTTCCAGTTTAAGAACCAGGAGTAATTCCAACTCTTATTTTAAATGGAATATCCAATATATTTTTAAATTTCAAATGATTTTAATGATTTTAAGAACTTTTCAATAAGTATCCACACTAGATACTTCTGTACAAATTTATTGTTGCTAAACCAAGAAAACAAAGAAGTGTTGCAAATAATAAAATACTCCGTCCCTAACATAAATAAAATAAAGCTAAATTAAATGTACTTACAAAGCTGTTGACAATGGAGTGGTATATATATAAACAATGTAATACAGTTTTTTCACACTAGCTTATGGACATATAGGCTGAAGATGGGAGGGATCACTCCCGAAACATATGTCCAGATTTTTATGTAAGTGAATGGAATTAGTGTGAAAAAAACTGTATTACATTGTTTATAAAATAAAGCTAGCTAAATGTCTAAATTCTGTGTTCAAATTCCGCCATATTGCACTTCTTCCTTTACAGTCCAGGAATTACCAAACCTTGCATAATACATGTTAATGGGCCCTGAAGATAAGGGACACTAACAGGCTCCAACACTTGAGAGATGTAACAGTGACTGGTTAATGTACAGGGAAGGCATAGGTGTGAAACTCTGCTGCTTGATAATGTGCCAGTTGATCATAGAAAGCATATAACGAATGACTTAACCATGCATTAGAAATGTCACGCACTGCTTCCATTATTCAATACTCCAGATCTTCTAAATTGTTCAGTCTTTCTCAATATACTACTGATTGTATATGAACTCTCCTACCAATTCATCATTGTGACTTTGGAAGGGAAGTAAAGCCATGAGTCTCATGTCATAGATTTATGGCATACAAAAGAACCTCAAGCCTCTGAGCCAATGAGATCTTTGTCTGCCACCATAGCCAACTATAATTAAAATTAGAATTTTTTTCCATTTTTCTTAACATGAGATAGAATTATTTAACACACTAGATATCACATTTAATCCCTTAAATAAAATGTTTCTGTATCAATAAACATATTCCATGCATGTAAACAAAGGACAGTATTCTTTATAACTGACAAAACACAGCAAACAAAAGAATTTTATTATTTGCTACAGCTTTTTTGTTTTCTTGATTTAGCCACAATAAATTTGTACAGAAGTATCTAGTGAGGGTATCTTTTGAAAAGATCTTAATTAGGATTATTTGAAAATGTAAAAATGTTGGGCATTCGATTTAAAATAAAAGAACTAGAGCTACTTTCAATTAAACCGGAAATAGAGAAAATTCAGTAATATAATTTTTGAGTTCTCAGTGTACCGTTATCCCCACACACTGAGTTTCATGTCACAGAACCAGATGCTTCAAAAGTTATTTAAAGTTGTGCAGAACTTTAACTAATCTTATATTAAGCTTAAACTGGCAGTTCCTACAGCTGGTTCATTAACATATTTTTAAAGTCTCCTGTACAGTAATTAGAAAATGAAAATAAGCAATACAGCTCTCATATTTTGATTGGTAATTGAGATTTTTTAAAACTTTTTTTCTGCTAATATTGTTTCATTACACACTATCAAGATTTTGCAACCTTTTTTGAACAGGAGTGAAAAAAATTTACAATTTATAATTTTAATGTTGGAAGGTTAGCATATTTATACCTCTACAATATTGTAATACTTACATTTTTTTGTTTTATGTTTTATAGCAAAAGAAGAAGCGGAAGAAAAAAGAAAGGAAGAGGAAAAAGAGAGATTGAAGTCAGAAAAATTAAAAAAAGCAAATGAAAAAACTAGAAAATCATCTCAGATTAAAAGAAGTAGGTATCATTTCTATTGTTTTTGTAATATAAGTGCAGTGTTATTCATATAATTTTATAGTAAAGTTTGGGCACATTAGCAAGAAAAGTTATAAAATATAGTGAACTTTTGTAACAGCGATGTCAAATATTAACATTTTAAAAAATTGAGTCGAGATTAGGGGTGTGTATGTTACAATCTTGACTCAATTTTTTCAAAATGTTAAGAAAAGTTTAGTTCACCTTTGTGAAATGAGGGGGGGAAAAAGTCTTTGAAAATGAGTATAGGATGAGCCAGTTATGCTGCAAAGTGATATGTATGTACCTATATATGTGGGTGATGCATGCATAATCACCATGTTGATTGACCTGCACTCTAGGAAACTGATGGAATGCATTTTTATCAGTAAACAAATCGGATGTTCAAAGGCATAGGGTGCTTTTAAACTTGGCTGAAGGGGATATTGGAAGGCATATGTGTACAACATGTGATTAAGTTTAACAGTGGCAGCATAAGCCCAATGCACAACTTTATTACTGCTAGTGTTAAATATAGAGCATAATCTTAAATAACTAGAATTAACTGATATGAACAGTTAGAAAGAATTTAACAATTTTAGTAATACACCTTTTTAAACAAAATATGAACTTGAGAACATTAATACTTTTCTGATTTAATTATCCTCAAGATCAGGTTTCTGTAATATTTTTCTAGTTTTCATGACAGCACTTGTCTGTGACCCTTTGATTAGAGTCTGGAATCTACAGAATGAAGTCTGTCTCTACAGAAAGCATTGTATACTTTCCTGTGTTTGAAATCAAAGTTTGCCTAAAATTAATACTTGGGAGTTGGTCTACCCATTTTTTTTTAATTTCAAAGTGGGTGCAAATAGAAAACAGTAATATCAGCATTGTTAATCTCTTCTTGAGTAATACATCCACATTTCTCATACTCTCTCACTCTTCTCTAGAACACTTATCAGCTTATTTTTTACCCTTTCTATAACTTCCATCTTAAGCTTGATTCAGTGATAGTGACTTGGTTTTATTGTTAAGGGGTTTCTGATAATTATAATTTTGATGAATTAAAGTGCATTATTATGGTTACTGTAGAATTGAAATTTCTCTTAATATGTAGATTTTTTAAAAATGGTGAAATTAAATCTTTATGGAGGATAAGCCACTGGAAAACATAGTTAGGCCTTAGAATGGAATCTCTAAGGAAGCAGGAGAGATAGACTAAGGAATACATAGAAACTCACAATTGAAAAGGGACTGAAGGAAACAAAAAGAACCTGCAGAAGAGTAAAAGCTATGACAAGGATAGAATTCATTGGAAAGATTTTGTTGAGGCCCTATGTTCCACAAGAAATTATGAAATGTGGTCAATTGTTAGATTGGTGAGAACTTATGCTCTTTATCAAAGGCACTGATTAAGTGAACAACTCACCATTTGAGCATGGCTGTGTCTAAGCACGTTCCTCATCAAGTTATAACTGGCTGTATAGGTAAAAGAATTCCAGGTATCATTTTCTTAAATTTCTTGATTCTGGAAGGTGCCATCAGAATTATCGTTAGCAATAAAATTATTTACATCACTGAAGCAGGCTGTTCTGTAAATAGATGGAAACCATTAGCATAGCAAGTTAGCATATTAATTTTGGATAAGATTTTGGTATTTATTTGGGGATTTTTTTATGTAAACAGCATTATCAGTAATAAGTGCAAACATTTTTTCTTTATCACATGCAGATTACAATAAGGAGAAAGAATGTATTTAACTAGAGATGCTAATTGGAACTTGTACAGTGAAGCCAATCATATTATTGAAATCATAGTATGATTGAGTCAAACTAAACACTCTTATTGCTCCACTTACTTGTCTATAAATGTAGAACCGGTTTCTTGAACCTTTGTTCGCATCGTCAGCTAGAAAGCCGACTGCTGGATACTTTGTTATGCTATGGGAATGTGTATTCTGCTCTGGTGGAGGTGTGATGAACTTAAAGTTTATGATTTCATCTGGAAGTGTCAAAGTTCATTAAACTGTCTTTGTATTTGTATATGTAGATCCTTTCCCAAGTTGCCAATTCTATAGGTCCTTGTACTGATTTCAATAATCATGCTTTATTCATGGTTGCAATATGTCATGGTTTTCTTCCAGAAATGAAATACTACTGCCGATTTCTCCATTTGCTTGTATTTTATATTTCTTAAATGCTCTTTTACTATGTGCCAGTGTTTCTCTTTGTTTTTCCAATGTAGATTTTTTCATATTCTGCACAACTTATTTTGTAAATGCTTGCTTTTTTTCTCCTCTGGAATACTGTCATTAACATTGTCTATCAGGTGATTTTTGACATTAAATCTGTTTATCGAAGCTAACCTAATATCAAAATCTTTAAGAATATTCTGAAACTTTTTTGTAGCCTATGGATGATATGTGAATTTTTTAAGGTTTGTGAAACCAGATCTACATTTATAGACAAGTAAATGGAGCAATAAGAGTGTTTAGTTCGAGTCAATCATACAATGATTTCAATTATAATCTTGTATTTTTTGAATAATTGACCTCATATCTTCTGAGGCTAAGAAATAGTTTCACCTGTGCCATCTGGTATGAGATTTCCCCACAAAAACTTTTGCAATTGATATATGAACAGAATCTTTCGTTTTGACTATAGATATAATTTTTTTTTATCTGCTGATTTTTTTTTTTTTTTTATATTATATAGGGCTTCCACATACAATGCTGGTAGGTATGTTTGGTGTAATGTTCTTTAAGAAGCATTGTACTGTTGGTATATTCTTCTATAAGGTATTTGAATCAAGGAAGTTATAAAATTGGAAACTCAATAGGAAGTTAGAAACAGTGAAGTAGATTGGTTATACTCATAAAGAAGTCAGTATTAGGTGAAACTAGACCTCATCAACTGAGTAATTCATCAGAATATGTTTCAAGAGCTTTTGCTCTCATTCTCAACCTGAGACCGACTAACACTGACAGGTGACATTGTGACCTCTGGTGGTTCCAATATAAAGTAAAACAAAAGTCCATTGGTGGAATGTCAAAATTCATAACACAATGCTTAATTTTTAAAATTAAAAAAATATTTTTCCTTATTGCTAATTCCTTGGAAGTGTTGGTAGCTTTCAACAGTTTGGATTAATTTTATTTGTGAAGTTAAGACTGTGTGTCCAAAAATGATCTGCAACTGCAGATTTATGTACCTGATTATATATTATATTTCTAAAGTGTTGTTTGCCCTTGTCTCTAAATTTCTTATTCTGCCTGAGTATATCTGATTGCAATCCAAACAATTTATCTAGTACACTCCTACCTTTCTGTTGGATGGGATAACATCCTTCATGGTTGAGTTCAAAAGGTTCCGAATGTTGAATTTATTTCATGCACCCAACAGAATGCCAAATTTTTTTATAAATTTTCATGAATGCATTGTTTGCCCAGGAATGGTATATGGATTTTTTAAAACTTGTGTCCTTCATGGAGAGAGTGATAGTGTCTTTAATGTCTTTAAATCTTTTGAAATATCTGATCTTATTTTCTAAAGACTGGTTAAATCCATGTTGAGGGCAGTGTTGTAGATGTACTGGTATTTCATGTATATTCTTCCTTGTTGAGTGGGATGTTTACTAATCTATGAGGCAAGATGTTAATGATGGCATATTGGTGTGATATAGGGTTGAAGCTATTATTCTTTATGCAATTATCTATGTGTGTGGGTTTCCTAAGTATACCAAACAAAATGATGTTTCTTCTGTAGATTTTAAGGCCCAAAAAGGGCAAACATCCTTTTTCAATTTCTACTGTGAACTTAATGATTCATTCTTGCAGATTTAGTAATTTTAAGGCATCTTTTTTAATGCTATTGCAAATAAGTCATCTACATAAAACCATGTTTAAAGATTAATGGAAATGTGTTTGTAATATGTGCTTCAGCTGTACTCATAAATAAATTTTCCTGGAATGGAGAGGGAATTATCCATACCAAGCCAAGTTTTGTTGGTTTATTTTCTCTTTGAAAGTGAAGAAGTTTTAGTCTATGCACAATTTTGTAAAATTGATGTAATCCTCAATTTCATCTAAGATACAGTAGTACTCTTAAGCCAATTCTTTAGAATAAGGAGCAACCATAGTTTTGGAATGCTTGTAAACAAAGATGCAGCATCAAAAGAGACGAGGGAACTATTTGGCAAAATCATTACATTGTTATTTTTTTCTACCATTTAGTAGAAAGCTTCTGCTTTCAAATCATTTCAAAGCTCCAAAACTTTTTAACCAACCATTTTGCCAAATTGTTGGTTGGTGCATTTATGTTATTAATCATTGAATGCATGCTTCTGCTCGGTTTATGCTTTTTGGGAGAGCCATAAATCCTAGGAAATATAAGGGTTGTTAGTTTTTAGCTTCCATTTATCTGTATCTGACAAAATTTTGGCCTGCTCAAGGGTAGATTTGAAAGCTTTGACGCTCATTCAAGCGACCTGCATTATTACTGTATATTGTATAGTAACTAGTAGACTCTCCATTAATGCAATAATTTTGGTTTAGAATCACTAACTTGTTCCCTTTATCTGGTTTTATATACAAAACTTGTTTATTTAATATTTTCCCTCATTAGTTTTTGATGGCAGATTTTAGTGATTCTTCCAAACCCTTAGTAGCAATTTGAACATCTAATATGAAATCTTCCATTTTGTTGGAGTGTCCAGATGATTGCATTGTCGTCCTGCAGATTTCTTGAGGTTGGTAAGGTTTGCTATTTGCTTACTACACAATATGCTAAATGTTTTCTTTGGTTTAAGTGGTTTATTTTTCATTTTAACATTTAATTTCATGAGGAGATTATCTTCTAGATTTGTCCAAATAGATACTCTAATATTGTGGTTATTTTTAGGTATAAACTATATAATTTGAGATATAACTGAACAAGAGCTTTGTAGTGTTACTTAATTTCACATAATAAAGCCTTTCAGTTGATTTCTGTATGGCACTATTTATTATCTTGCATTTAACAACCTGTCTTAAAAAGTTTGAAGTAATTTTGTTTTTGACACACCATTTTAGGAACCGAATGTCTGCTGCAGTATTTGTTTTTCCTTGTAGCTTAAGAAATGGCATATGTCTTTTTTATCAGGGAAATGTTTGATAAAGATAAAAAATATTGTACTTACGAAGCTGTTGACAATGAGGTGGCAATATATCTTAAACTTAGGTATTCATTGTTACGCTAAACTCCACTTACTTACATAAAAATAAGATGTGTTTCCGGAGAATCTCTCCCATCTTCAGTTGCTCACTGAACCACCATTACTCAAAGTGATGGCTAGACAACCAGATGTTCCTGTGGTGGCCTCTGTTGGTTGAAGAAGGAGATTGCTGAGTTCATCCATAGGAGGAAACTCAAAGTTCATTAGGTTTTCTCTATTTTTTAATATGAAAATTTTTTCCCAAGTGGAAAACTCCAATGGGTTGTGAAGATGTTTCAGCAGTTTAATTTCTGTTTTTATTTTGTGATTTTTGGTCCAAAAGTGAGCTGCTACGGCTTATTTATCCATTTGCTTAAACCGAATATCCCTAAAATGTTCTTTCCTCCGAATTTCCAAATTTCTCTTTATTTTGCCTATGTAGCTCTGTTCACAATCTGCACATTTTATTTCATAAATTCCTGATTTCTGTTCTGTTGTTACGGAGTATTTTACTGTGCAACCCAATAAATTCTTGATGTATCTGTTCTTTGGGGCTAACATTATCCCATGTTCTTTGAAAATTTTCTTGAACTTGTTGTGGTAAATTGGATGATAGGTGAAACTTTTGAATTTGTATTCTTCTTTTGTGTTTTTCAATGTGGAAATTCCCTTATCTCTTTTTGTCTTTTTTAGATTTATTGATAATTTTTATCACTGTGTATTTGTTGAAACCATTGATTATAGCTGTCTTTATTATTTGTTTGTATTCTATTTTGTACTCTGCTTCTGTTGGTGGAATATTCATCAATCTGTTAGCCAAACTGTAAAACACTGCATATTTATGTGGAATGGGGTTATAACTCTCATTTTTTATGTTGTTTTCTGCTTGTGTTTCTTTTCTGTAAATTCCAAAATTCATACAATCTTATATTATTTCTTATAATTTCTTATAATTTTTAAATCTAGAAATGGTAGCCACCCATTTCTCTATTCTTGTATGGTAAATTGTATAGATTCATGTTGTAAATTAAGAAGTTTCAGGGCATCTATTGAGTGTTTCTTCGGTATATTTGCAAAAATGTCATCCACATACCTATACCATGACTTGAAAATTAAATGGAAGGCTTTTGTGATATGTATTTCAAATGAACTCGTGAATAACTCTGCTAAAAAAGGTGACCAAGGGTTTCCCATAGTTAGGCCTGAAACTTGTTGGTAATATTTTTTGTTGAAGCTGAAGTGATTTTGTTTAATGCAAATATTAGTAAATTTTAATAAGTCTTTTATTTCTTGTGTTTTTTAATTTATTGATGTTAACCATTTCTTTAGTATAAGCATAAGTTCCTCTGTAGGTATGCTTGGGAATAAGGCTTTTACGTCAAATGATACCATTATATCTCCAGCCGCAATTCTGCTATTTTTAAGTTTTTTGACTAGATCAACTGAATTTTTAATGCTCAAACTTTGGAATCTCTTAAAAGAATTGAAAACTTTAATAAATTTTTGTGCTACCTGGTATGTGGGTGAATTGATATTGTTTATTATTGGTCTCATACTGTTATCACTTTTATGTATTTTAGGTAGGGCATGAAGCTTGGGTAGTACTGGATTTCTGTGTGTGATATTCTGTTTTACAATAGTGGATAGTGTTTTGACTTCATTTAATGTTTTGTTTAACACCTTATTGCATTTATTGAGTGGATTCTTTTCATTTGGTTTGTAGTCTTTTCCTTTTAACATAGTTTCAACTCTATTTACGTATTCCTTTTCATCTAAAATGGCTAAGTAAGTGGAGTTTGGTATAAAAATGAATATCTAAGTAAAGATAAAAAATTTAGATCCTATATCAATGGCCATCTTGTACATCTGCTGTACCCTTGTGTTGTCAGTTTATTTAAAATTATAGTTCTTCTCAGTGGCTTGTTTGCTCATATAAAATTGGAAACTTAATAGGAAGTTGGGAACAGTGAAGAAGATTTATTATACAAATAAAGAAGTCTATACTAGTTGACACTATAATTCACTAACTGATTAATTTGTCAGAATATGTTTCAAGGGCTTATGCTCTCATCCTCAGCTGGGGACCTACTAATGCTGGCAAGTGACGGTGTGACCTCCAGTGGTTCCAATATAAAGTGAAGTCCATTGGCGGGATATTAAAGCACAATGCTTATTTTTTTAAATGAAATTCTTTTCCCATATTGCTATTTCCTTGGGATTGTTGATAGCTTTCAATAATTTGGCTTCTTTTGTGAAGTTCACATGGGCAAATAGTGCATTCTCAAACATTTATAAAAAATATGGTATTGTGGTGACTGAACAAAATCAGTTAAACATTGGGAATCTTTTGAACAGAAGATATCCCATGTAGGAGGAAGGCAGGAGTGTACAAGATAGATTGTTGGGTTGTGATCATATGTACATAGGCAGGACAATAGGAAAGTTAACAGACAAGGGCAAAAGAGTCCTTTAGAAATGTAAGATATAAATCGGCAGTTGCACATCATTTTTATAAGTACAACCATAACATAGCAAGACTGTGATTCAGGGAAATAATTCTTCTCTTCAGATGTTTCATTTACGATTGCAGCAGATATTTTCAGAGGAACTGGCATGCTAAAGACAAGTGTAAAATAACAAGGGACACTTATTTAAGTCAACACAGTTTCTGATTGTTCATTGCGCCTCAGAAGGAGAGACTATGTTGAAAGGCCATAGCAGTTGAGCTGGAGTGCTTGTCTATCATGCTAGTAATGACCAACATGACAGACAGTTGGTTCCAGCTCAAACATTGTAGTCATTCAACAGTCTTCTTTTCCGACCAGCATAGAATCAATCAGAAAATGTCATGATATGTGAGTGCCCCCTTGTTCTAACTTTTCTTTGCCTTAGGCTTGTTGATACTGTTTAATCACTGAATATTTTACCAGTTTAATTTAGATATTAATATGCAGTAAAATATATAACATTTTTTGAAAGTTTGTTTTGAAGAGGAGTGTACACTTCTCAATCATTCACAACGTGTTACCCCTATATGAGGTGCTTCAATATGATAGCATACATTACTTACTAAGCTCTCTTTCTCTCTACCTGGTTATGACAATAAGAGTTGTCATTGTGTAATCAGAGATTTATTGGTTACCCATTACTAGTTTTGTTGAGAATTGTGCTTCTCAATTTATCATCATTGGATGTTGGGTTTATGTTATCAGAAGATACAATCAGATCCTAATTTTGAAGACTTAAGTGATTGTACTACCATGACTTTCACACTAAATGTTTTGATCACTGGCCAGATATCAAGCTTGAGTCCCAGAAAGAACAAATTAAATGAGGAAGTTTTTCTTAAGTATACCCCTGGTGACACCAAAAAAAAAGTAATTTCTTGAATGCAAAATTCTTCCCACACCACTTTTCACTTCCATAAAAGTCACCTTTATTAAATGTAGTCATGGTCAGCTGGAAGAGAATGAAAACCTGAGCTTTTCTGAAGGAACCTTAAACGAGGACAATAGGAAACATGCAAAATTAACATCACAAGGACAGTAGTTGTCAACAACATGACAGTTTGAGTGGAATGCATCATAATACTATGGAGAAGTGGAATAACAAATTGTGTTGAATGTATTCCATAAATTGTGTGAAAAGTATCTAACAATAAGCATTCGGGATTAGCAAATTTGGCAGGTGACTTCACTGAAGTCATACTTTGCGGCAGTTGATGGAATGCAGATTTTTTTTATTTATTTATTTGTTTTTTTAATGGTGTTTAATGCCTGATTTTACTATTGAGCCACCACAGGCATTGGAATGCAGCATGTGGTGGGTAAACTAGTGCTGGGAATCGTCCATTCCCAGCAACAGCATGCAGAGGAATAAGTTTTGATTTGTTTACAATATAACCTATACTAATGGCAAACAGTATATTCAAAATACTGGAATGATAAAAGTTATGAAATATTAAGTGGAATAATCATTGAATTTTATTTTGTTTATTTTCAAATGGGTATTATTATACAGATGCATGATTTTTCCAAATAAATGGTAATAACATTTTAATTTATCCTGTATGTTAATGTTCCCATTGAATTAAATAAATGATTAGTTTTCCATTATAGTGTGATAATGAGTTTATTTGGCTGTCTTAAAGTGTTATAAGTTCAGTACAACTAAATAATAAGAAATTACTATGGTTGCATTTTCCTTTCTTTGAAATTTGATATAACTTTACAAGTAAAAGCACAAAATATAATTGACGATTTAATAACTGAAATTCTTAATTGGAACATTACACAGTGAAGCTAAACGTATATTAAGATCATTGTATGATTGAGTTGAAATAACACTATTTCGCACCTCTTGTTTAAAATGTGTAGGACTGGTTTCACAAACCCTTAGTTCACATTGTCAGCCCATTGTCCACTGGAGGATAAACCGTTATGCTGTGGGAGTGTGTAATCTTCTCTGGTGGAGGTGTAGCACTGATTTTAATAATTTTGTTTTATTCAGTATGTCATGATTTTCTGTCCAGAAATGAGATGCCACTGCTGATTTTCACAACTGCTTATATTTTATGTTCCTGAAACATTCTTTTAACTGTGTGCCTATGTTTCTCTTTGTTTTTCCAATGTAGATTTTTTCACATTGTACAAAGCTTATTTTATAAATACCTGATTTTTTCTCTTGTGGAATACTGTCATTAACATTATCAATTAATTAGTTAGTTCGACTCTATCATACAATGATCTTAATAGATGATTTAATAGTTTCACACGCCAACTCACTTTTGTAGTTGGTGGTAGATAACTCCATTTTCTAATTGCATTGCTATTGCTTGACTAGAATGATGATGCATGATAATAGAACATTTGCCAGCATTAATGTAAGTGGAAAATAAGTTTTCTTTGACTGCTTTGATGCCCCTATCACTTACTCTGTTAACTACTATTTCATCATCAGCATCACTGTATGTAATGTATTCTACAGACTAGTGTATGATTTGAAAATTACCTTTGCTCTCTGACAAATGCAGAACTCCAGATTCTGTTGATAAGTGAACAAATGTGAAATACTTCCTAACTTCTTTGGTACAACAGCCCTAGAAGGGCCAGGGCTGGCTGCAGCAGCCATTGCATTTTTTGCCTCTTTCACATGACTGCATTGACAGACAGCAAATCTTTTTAATTATATTCTTGGAAGAAAAGTTTTATCTATTGGTGTACTAGCAGCACTTTTAATAATACCAAATCTTGCATAACTTATTTGACTTAAAATAACAGGTGTAAATCAAGTAATTTTCCTTAGTAAGCAATAAAGTTATGTTATACATTTTTTTTTCTTCAAAAAGTGTAACTCTGTGGTTTTTATAAGACAGTGTAACATACTGAATTATTTATTTGCAGGTTTTCTTAGCCGTTGTATGGATAAGGAAGACACTGGAAAAATGTATAAGAAAAAGAAAATTAAGGGAAAGACTAATAGGAAATGTATGAAGAAACCAGAAATGAGCAGCGAGTCAGATGAAGAAAATGAAGTAAATCATAATTATTATGAGCTTCCTAGAAGAGAGGAGTCTCAGAAAAATGGAATAGTTGGGAATACTTCAGCTGAAGCAGAAATTTTTCCAACTGAGACAACAGCAAAAACGCAGAATAACAATAAAATAGATAATGAAGAGGACGAGGATGAAATTGATGAAGAAGAAGATGAGATAAGAAAGGAGCTGCAGTTTTTAAATCGACCCCCTCGCCCGACACGTTCTGGTCGTGTGCCACAACCCAAACGTCCTTTAACTGTGACCTTACCAGCTTCAAAACCTGTACCTAAGCAGTGTAAATTAACCATTCCCTTGAAAGACTTATCAAATGTAGAACCTGGTTCTTTGTTGGTGATTGCTACACAGTCGCCAACAAATCCTGGCCACCAAATATACAAAGTATTCATGGTGGCTCCACCAGTACAGACAGAAAGTGCATCTGCAGTTGCTCCGGTAGCCTTATCACCCAAATTAATGCAGTCAAACACAGAAATGCATGCAGAATCTAATGTTCAGCTTTACAACAATGAAACATTATCTTTCACAAGCTCCTCAGCACAGCAGACTATAAGTACAAGCTCCCAACTTCCTGCAGTACAACCTCGAGACACTTCAGATCCAGACATTTTACCCTCCAGCAGTGCGAGCATAAATCTGCATACTTTTACTTCCTTATCGCAAGCATCACAAATGCAAAGACCTTTAGAGAAGCAGGTAGTTACCCAAGATTCAGAATCATTGAGGCTGCATTCACCAAAAGGTCCCATGACAAGTTCAGAATCTCAAATGCATTCTGCTGTAAACTCAGAGTGACATACTTCGTTTGTCTCAACTCCTCATTAACTTGAGCCTGTGCTACTGGTTTGTGATCATGTAATATAAAACGTTTATACTATACACTTGCCTATCACCTCATAACATTAGAATTTATATATTGCAGATTTGAGTTGCCAGAAGTTAACAGCTAATTTGCCATTTTCTTCTGCATGTTTTAAACGTTTTGCATGCCTGATACACAGTCTCAAAATTAACCTGTTACAGATGAAGAAGCTCAGAATGATTTTACTGTGAGTTCAGTAACTGAAATTTCAGTATCTGAGACTCACAATCTTCAGTTTTCAGTAAGCAACCCATGATGACTTCATTAGTATCTGGTACTGCCAGGTACCTCAAGCATTCCTCAGAAAAATTCTGTTAAAAATCCTGAATTTTAAGATAATTCTGCTTAGGATCCAGAACCTTATAGTTATATTGCAATTCTGCAAATCATCAGATGCCTGCCTAAGTCCACATTACAAAGCTGCAGTTGCGACAGCTCAATTCATAACCTAAGGCTTAAGCTGAAAATCATATTAGTCATTTCCTGCCACAACCATATATATTCAAGTGCATGCAATCATTGCTCTTTTAGTAGAAAGTGATTTGAGGTCATGTTCTAATATTTTAGGCATTTTCTGCTACAAACTTTGTTTTTCTGCAAGTCCAGAGTCTTAAGTATGGGGTGTCATGCCACATATTTGTATTATGCCTTTTTTTTTTATGTAATAGCAGTTACTATGTAGCAAGTCCATACTTTTATTGTTTAGTTGCAAGTTCACACTTAAAGATTATAAACCAAAGAAAATCTGAAACACCTCATTTATTACATCATTGTATTCAATGCTGTTTTACTATAGATTTACTTTGTAATAGGTATTGTTAGATATGTGGTTTCAATAAATATAGTGCAGTAGATTTGCAAGAACTGATAGCATCTCTGTTGTAGTTAGAAAGTACAGGTGCTTCACAATCATATTGCATTGGCAGCACATTGCCTTAGTGTTCATAAGCAAATGGGTACTTTATGACAATATCACTGTGTGATAAGTTACAGCTCTCAGATTGTATGACAGACAGTTGTGGCATGCATAGTAAGTGTTTGCCATTTGAATGCTTGCAGAGAATGCCAAATTCATTTTCTATATCTGTTTCAGAAAATGCTTAATGCTGAAAAGCTCTCATTCAAAGAGGGACATATGAGGGACATAAATTTGTATGTTTAGATCAATACTATGATTATTGTTGCACTTATTTGTTAATAGAATGAAATGAGCTAAATAGGTATTGGTAACCTTTAAAGCAAAGTTAAGTTTCCAGTATCTTGTCATGCATTTCATTTTTATTTCATTAAATGGTTATTGAAGTATATTTTTTTATACATTTGTCAAATGTCATATTCTCATTTACCTTAATTAGCATGAATTGAAGATAAAACCTAAAGCAAAAAACCTCAAATTTGTTGGCCACATGCCCTTTGTCCCTAAAACACATCCCTATATCCCTGTAACTGCAGATATAATGATGAAAGGGAACTCGTTGCTTAAATGTGGTATTAAACCTAATAAGGATAATAAAAAATTCAAAATGCCTTTTTCTCCTTTTCATGGTTACGCTACTTAATGTTCTGCAATGGCTAACATATAAATTTAGAATGCACTAATTGCAGATACTTAACATAAGGATAGGTCCATAAGTTTCCAGCCTTGCAGATAAGGGTTATTGCCTTCACAAAACCCTTATCTGGTGTCATACCTTATCTGTTAAGTAAATAATTGCAGCTGTAACTTCTGCTCTGCTCAGATAAAGTTGCATAAAGAAGGTTATGTATAGAAGATTCTGACATGTTCAGAAAGGAATATCCAGTTATTATTAAGTTCTTCACAAAAGAAGGACTTACTCCAAATGAAATTAAACAGCGATTGGATGGTGTATATGGAGAAGCTTCTCCCTCATATTCTACTGTAAAAAAATGGGCCAAACTTTTTCAAATGAATCAAGAAAGCTTTCAAGATGAAGAGCATGCAGGTCAGCCCTTGGAGGTGTTCAATCTTGAAAATATCGCTCTTGTGGAAGAAGAAATTATGGAAGACCTGCTGCTCAAAGTTACAGAAATAGCAGCAAGTTTGGGACTTTCTAAAACAACAATTCTTCGAATTATTCATGAATAAGGTTAGTGCAAGATGGATGCCTACTTCTTTCCTCAGTCCAAAAGCAGCAATAAGTCATCTGTTGTCAGGCATTTTTGAGCTCTGCCATGACAATGAGAGAAGTTCTGCAAACCATTGTTACAGGAGATGAAACTATGGTCATCTACAATGATTCCTTGTCCAGAAGAGAATCAATGTTGTGGCAAAGCACAGCTATAAAGGCCAAGGTCAGTCAACCAAGAGGATCATGACCACAATCTTTTGGGACTATGAGGAATACTCTTCATTGACTTAAAGGAGAAGAACATCACAGTAATGGAGAATACTATGCTTGTCTACTGCACAGACTACATGCTTCCATCAAAGAGAAAAGATGAGGAAAGCTGAGTGTGTGTGTGCCTTCTTCATGACAATGCGCCTGTGCACACAGCTCTTGTTGCAAAGGAAACTGTGAAGAAATGTGGCTTCAAGAAGATCGACCATCCACCCTACAGCCCAGATTTAGCTCCCAGTGACTATTTCCTCTTCTCAAAACTCAAGAAGGACCTTCGAGGAAGGAAATTTAAATGTGACGAAGAAGTGATGGATGCTGTTTATGCCCATTTTGCAGACAAGACTTCTGACTATTTTTGGGGGGAGGATTGAAATGTTAATTGAAAGATGTGAGAAGTGTGTTGCAATAAAGGGTAACTATATTGAAAATTGAAATATAGGTTTTGTCTTTATATACCTGCTCTCGTGGCAGTGTGATAAACTTGTAGTTTATGTTTTCATCTCCAGCCATGTTGAAGTTCATTATGCTGTCTTTGTATTTGTAGATATAGATTTTCTCCCAGGTTGCTAGTTCCGTAGGTCCTTGTACTGATTTTAATAATTTTGCTTCATTATTATGTTGTGATTTTGTGTCCAAAAATGATATGCTACTGCTGATTTCTCTATTTGCTTGTACTTTATGTTCCTGAAAAGTTCCTTTAACCGTGTGCCTATGTTTCTCTTTGTTTTTCCAATGTAGATTTTTTCACATTCTGCACAATTTATTTTGTAAATACCTGATTTTTCCTCTTGTGGAATACTGTCATTAACATTATCTATCAGTAAATTTTTAACATTAAATCTATTAATCGGTGCCAACCTGATATTAAAATCTTTAAGAATATTCTGAATTTTTTTTGTAGCTCATGGATGATATGCTAACTTTTTAAAAATTAGTTTATCTTTTCTTGCTGAAAGTGTAATGGTTTCTTTAGTATTTTTTTGTCTCTTTAATTTCTGCACCTTTTTGTGTACTAGTTCTTTTTTAAAGCCATTTTTAACTGCTGTTCTATCTATTTGTTTGTATTCTTTAAAATATTCTTCTTTGCTAATTTGTAGGTTAACTTGTTAAACTGTTAATTACTGCATGTATGTGTGCTGTGGGGTTAAAACTGTCACCTTTGATGTGATTATCTGCGTGTGTATTCTTTCTGTATATTCCAAATTTAAGATTTTCTTGACATTTCATTATTTTAATATCTAAGAATGCCAACATGTTATCTGTTTCTATTTCGTATGTAAATGATATGTTTATGTCTTGTATATTCAAAAGTTTTAAGGCATCGTCAATGAGTTTTTTGTTAACTATGGCGTATATTGTCTACATATCTTTACCATACCTTAAATATGTATGGAAAAGCTGTGTTGATGTGTGTTTCAAATCTACTCATGAAGAGGTTAGCTAGAAATGGAGATAAGGGGCTGCCCATTGTAAGTCCTGCTTGTGTTTATACAATTTCCCTTTGAAAGTAAAAAAGGCTTGGTTTGTGCAAATTTCTATGAGTTTAATGTATTCTCTTGTGTGTATATACTTAATTCCACTTGTTTAAATATCTACATGATTGGCTAAAAACAAGTGGAATTAAAAAAAAATTTCAGAACATTCTTAAAGATTTTAATATCAGATTGGCACTGATTAATAGATTTAATGTTAAAAACTTACTGATAGATAATGTTAATGACAGTATTCCACAAGAGGAAAAATCAGGTAATTGTGCAGAATGTGAAAAAATCTACAATGGAAAAACAAAGAGAAACATAGGCACATGGTTAAAGGAACATTTCAGCAACATAAAGTACAAGCAAATAGAGAAATCAACAGTAGCATATTATTTTTGAACACAAAATCACGACATAATAAATAAAGCAAAATTATTAAAATCAGTACAAGGACCTACAGAACTAGCAACCTGGGAGAAAATCTACATCTACAAATACAAAGACAGCATAATGAACTTCGACATTGCCAGAGATGAAAACATAAACTACAATATTATCACACCACCACCAGAGCGGAATATACATTCCCACAGCTCAACGAATGATCCGACAGTTGAACTTAAGCCTGGCTGAAGATGGGAACTAAATGTTCTGGAAATTGGTTCCATACATTTATGAAAAGTAAGTGAAGCTTTAAGAGTGTGTAGCTCAACTGAATCATGCAATGATATCAATTAAAATAATGTGAGCCAGGGAGGGGGGATTCCCTTCCTGTATTTCTCTTGGATTCAATGCTGATTAAGCACAGGATGCCAAATCATTTTTGTGAACCCATTTGATTCATATAAAACTTTTCGCGTGAATTTATATTAAAATGAGTTGTCTCTTATTTCTTTTGTCTATCTGTTATTATAATCAGTATGTTTGAATTCTGATGCATTGAATATTATAGCACAGTATAATGCAGAAAATAATTTTTTTCAGCCGAACAGCATGCCAATGGCCAAAATGCTATTAGAATATTTTGTTCTATTTATAGCATGGAAGCACTCCATAAAATTATGGCACCGAGTTCCTTTTTATTCTGTATACCTTTTATGAGGTATTCAGTTTACTGAAAAAAATTAACATTCACGGCTCCCCTGAAGCTCACTTTCAGAATCATTGATATACAGTGTTAAAACAGCTGCAGTGGAATGGCAAGAAGACATATCCAAAACATGCCAGTTATAATGATAATTTATATTTCCATTTCCATTTTTCTTATCCTGCAAATCCTTTGCTTTATTTTCACCAACCATCCAAGCTTCTTTTGGTATAGTATGAATGGCAGGTATAATAGGTAAGGACTCCACTACTGTTAATTTGCACTTAAATGTTTAAGATGTCCATATGCATGGTCTTAGTCAGATATGTGGCCTTGAGTAAGATCGGAATACCAAGGCTCAAGATGGAGGTCTTGGCATGAAGTGGAATGAATTTCAGTAGAGCCCCCAAGTAATCCCCTCATGGACTGATTGCTATGTATGGAGGTAATTCAGGAAATCACTTATGCTCCAGAACATGAGATGAATGGAAGCTGGATTTGGTGGCAAATCTGCTTCATGGTTCAGTCAGCATGGTCAGGTATGCATATAAGTGTGCAGAAAAAGTCGCAGGACCTTACCATTGAGCTCCTTTGTGGACTCTTCCTGGGCAGATAATTTGTATGCACATTGTGTATGTGAGCATGTGGGAATTGCAGGACTAGTAGACCATGTTTTCTGTGGTTACAGTAGTTGCCCATGTTGGGGAGAGTTCTGTTGTAGCTATGACTCAATAAGAATTATTTGCTGTAGTTGGCAAGGTGTCACAAGAAATATTCAACACCAAAGTCATAAAATGAGACTGTTTTCTCCAATGTCTGTGTGCTAAACATTAAGGCCATAGTCACTGGTGTATCAACAGACACAGGGTGTACTGGGAGTCACTATTTGTCAGGCAATGATCATGTGATCATTGGAATAAAGGACACAATCGGATCTAAACTTGTAGGTTTATTAATAATACTTTCAATTTAATTTCCCAGAGAATCAGTAGCTGTTAAATACAAGAGGCAGATCATAACGCTGTGTAATAATGATTAGAACATTTAAAGAGAAATGGATCTTGACTGCTTGGATAATGTGGTTTCAAGTCATACCTTTATTAGCATGTGACGAGGGAAAATCAAGCCTCCTTGTGTCAATTATATTTCAACAGTCCCAAAAACCTTTGGTAGACACCATAGCATAAGAAGAATATAGGTTTGAAAAATTCCACTATAACTGTCGATTCATGAATATTAAAGCTAACAGCCTCTGCTCCCATATATACAGAGGGTGCAAAAAATGTATACACACTCCAAGCAAGTCGTCCTGGTGGTGTAGTGGTAGCCATAATTCCCTCCTAAACCCAAGATCGCGGGTTCGATCCCGGCCAGGACCGATGCATTTTTTTCGGGTGTAAAAATCCGAAGTATGGCTTCCTTCAGAAGGGAAGTAAAGCCATGGGCCCCGTGTCATACATTTACGGCTCAGAAAAGAACCTCAAGCCTGAAAGAAGAGGCCTCTGAGCAAAATTTGTCGGCCGTTTCAGGCACCGATTTGAATGGGACGCTGATGGCCTGAGATGTTAAAGAGCGTCCGTAAATAAAAAAAATAATAAAATAAAATAAACGCAAAGAAAAAACTGTGTTAACATAACAAAACTGAATTCACACAAACAGAAAATGATGAGCATTAATCATCTTAGACTTTTACAGTTAACAGCAGTTGCATCAAAATACCCACCATCAGCGTCGATACACTTCTGAGTACGTTGAACTACTAATTGAGCAACGTTTGCGAAAATTTTTGCAAAGATGGCAGCACATGCCGTTTCAATTTCTTCCCGAAGTGCTCCCAGTGTAGCAGGTTTTCTCTATACATCATTAAGAATTCCCCATAGGTAGAAGTTCAACGGAGTGAGATCCGGAGAACGCGGTGGAAACTCACGTTCACATTGCTTTGTAGATTTCTGCGGCGAGTGCTCAAAAGTTCCGAAACCATAGCCGAGGACGCGGAGCTTGTTGATGTGCGAGGTCTCCCATATCTGCCCTTGTGAACATCGCATACGGTACCATGAGTCTCAAATGCGTGCGATTGTTATTCGCGTTGGCGGTTCTGTTCTGTACACACTTCTCCATTGCCTTTGAACTTCAACAACATTCAGGGTTTTCCAATACCACTTCAAAATTGCTTTCCGCTGTTCGAACAACTCTTGGCTCCATTTTATTGTAGCAATGCTTGCATAACGTAATGTGAGTCACACCTGTTTACAGAACATCATACGATAATCTTTGCTTCATTTGTTCATTGTTGATTTACTCTCATGTAGTAACGCTATCATAATGTATGTGAGTCACATCTGTTTACAGAACATCATACTACACATTGCTGTTGGTCCAACTTTGAAATATATTATGCAGCTGCTGTAACTGGAAAAGGGAGATTGTCACCATGCATAAAGTTATATTTTTATTTTAGTAGTATTTAAATTTTTACTGAAAGCAGAAAATGGTTTGTTGATAACAGTAATAAGCATTAACCTGCATTATAAGAGATGTTTTGAAAATGATGTCCATTGGCGGTAATATATTGCTGACATCTTGCATACAAAATTCCTGTAGTTCATTGAACTTTTCTTCTGTTAGAACACATTTCTTGTCATTGAGAGATACTGTGATATGTAACTTTTTAATAAGTTGATAAACCTTTCTGTATCTGGAATGTGATTACTAGGATATTTTCTTTTAAATTGCCTTACCACTTCTCTGTAAGATCTTTTTTCACATGTCTTTTGCTCATCTCAATTCGTTTTATGTTGTGAGAGAAATAAGATAGTTAAAGAATGTCACCTTTATTACTTTTATGTAAATGATTTAGATTTTTATGGAATTGATGTGGTGGCTTTGTTAATAAAATGTTAATTTCTTTTAGCTGTAAAATCATCACCAATAGCATAGAATTTCTTCTTGCTTTAACACAAGGGGAAATACTGCATTGTTTATATTGCATGTTTTGCTGATTTGGGCTGATAAGTAATTTGTTTTTGGAAATATTTACTCCTCAGGTGAATTTTGAGATCATTTTAAATGCATTTTATTTTTCTTTTATAATGTGTAACTTAAAAATATTTGTAATGGAAAAGAAAATTAGCTGTTATGGCTAGTAAAACAAGAATAGTGGAAGAATTAAGGTTTGTCTGTATTTTATTTTCAAACCAAATGGGTAAAAATAAATATTTTTAAATGTGTATGAAAAGAATGAATGTCTGAAGTGTACCCTGTACCTACCTCTGCATCTGCTCTCTGGTCATGTGCATTCACCTGTTTGATATTTGGGACTGAAAGCAATTGTTAATTTCAGCTTCAATTCAGAAGTAAGTGTGTAGTGATGATAAATATGTCAAAGTTAAAGCCATCAGGAAATTTATTTTTAAGCAAATAAGACTTTGGAAAAGACAAGGATTATGTCTTTTATTTGATATGAAAATGAACATTTATTGAAAATATATCCGAACAGGCTACATAATATACTACACTCAAATATACATACTTTTATCAATCCATTGCAAAATGAAATCTAAAAGTAAACTAAAATAATACTAATCTTACTGATCTTCTCTAGATATTTTCTTTCTATTGTTGCTTGTTTACATCCTGGCCCCAAAATAACTCCATGTTATTAGTGTATTGGTGACCAACATATTGTTGTATTATGCTATGCTTGTTTTTACTTACCTGACCTATTGTACTTACATTTCCCTCTACCTTCCTCTTAATCATTCTTATCCATTTCTCTCTTTGCCCAAATTGTTACCTATTATTTTTGTATTCATTTCTCCTTTTATGTTAAAATCTTTCTAATTAACATTTCCCTATATAAATTCTTTCATTTTGGTTGCCCAGCCTGTGCTCTCCATAATGTTATTTGCTTACAGTATAATAATGAAAATCTGTATTGGTTTCTCCACACATTGGACACTTTTCTACATATATATTATATCCTAATCATTTTAAATTCATAACTCCAGTTCTAGCCCATGCAAACCCTTTCTGACCTGCTCTATCACATTATTCTATATATTTTTCCTTACCCCATACTATTGTTATTTCCCTATAAAGTCTCAATGAGCTCTTTTCTCTCATACTATCAAATATTTCTTGTCTTTCATATCTTCCATTTGTTTATTTCTTCTCAGAATCCTCTGTTTTGGTATTCCCTTTTTATCTGTAAGCTTCCCAAACCTAACTGTTCAAAATTTCATGCACTTTGAGATACCATGATCTTTTCCACTTACACTTACTTGGATACTGAAACATTCTTTAATAATATCACTCTCTTCCAATGTGGTAATGATGTATATGTATTAATTTGGTAAGATATGCAATGTTAAATTAAGTGTGGGAAAACTGTTTCAGGTTATTGGCCAAGAAAAGCATTTGAAAGCTGCTTAAAATGTTAAAAACAATGTCAGATTCTTTTAGTACAAAACACTATTACTAGATGCTGCAAGTCATTGAGATTCTCTGAGATGATATAGGCCAAAGTATCCCAGAGAAACATTTGTTAATCTATTTAAGTCAATATTATGAAGACGTGATACTAAAGATAAAAAAAACATTGCAGATTTGCTACTCTATGCCTAAGGCTGCTATGTTTCTTATTGTTGTTTGCATGCTAATTAAAAAGTAAGTTATGAACAACAGAATGCTCCATAACAATTTGGCATTATCATCACTAGAGTCTTGAGCAGTAACTTGTAAGCAAGTATTGCATAATTTTGATTGTATTGGAATAGAAAATGGAAGCTAAACTTAAACCTAATGCTACATGAAAGCAGCTTAGATACAAGAAATAAATGTGGAATATACAAGAACTAAACAAGATAAGTGCAAATGTTGCTTGTGGCAATGGTCAACTATATAGTGAACAAAGTATACTTAATTATCATCAATATACTTAATAAGAACCTTCAGGAGTCTAGTAAGATGATAAACATACTTAGAAAAGAAAATGATTTTTTATGTAAAGAACTAAGAAAAATCCATCAGAAGACAGAAGATCATTCTACTGGTCAGATGAGAAATACTGCAACAATTTATCACTGATTGGAAAAGGGAAGAAAGTCCAAATTCAGAATTGATTATACTAAAATCTATTTTGTTCATTTATTCAAATGGCTAAATTGTACAAGTGTGTAATGTATCCTGAAAGTGTATGAATAAAACTATAAGTATTTTAAAAGTTATTTTTCATTTTCTTGAAACATGATTGCATGGGCATTCTTCCCTTTATCAATCAGTGATTTAATTAAGCTTATTTTTCACATTACTTTCTAGGATACAGACACCAATATGCAAAACAAAAAAGAAATAAGCTGGATAAAGGGTGAAGGAAAAAAAAAGCCACAAAGAATCTCTTGTGAAAAGTGACACCTTTTCACATGACACACAGAAAATACCAGTAATAATCGGACATTGAATTTTAGGGTAAATGCCTATTCTGTTCCTTTAGGAGAAAGGAAAATAAAATCATTATTAACATTTATGTTTCATTAAAATTGAAAGCCATTAACAGAATTTTAAAATAACCTAAAATGATTGTTACAGCCTAGTTTGTTAATACTTGGCTTAAAATGCCTAGTTTTATTTCATTATTTATTCCATACTTGTACAAGTAAAAAATATTAAAGCCCACTTCTTTTGGATTAATACTACCAGGAAATGCAACAATGGGTGGAAAATTACCTGAATCTGATACTGCAGCATGTGTAAAAACAGTGAAAGGGTGTCTAAATGACCCATGATTGAAAAAAAGATATCACCTACATAACATCAAACTTATCATTCATACCTGCAAGCATTGAACACTTAGAACGTAATAATCAGTCTCTTTAAGGTCAAATAGCAATAGTGAAGGATGTCCAGTATAAATATATTATGCTTTGGGTGAAATTGGGGGAAAAAGTAACTAGGACAATTTATTAAATAAGAATGTAGGAATTTCATTGTTGGAAAAGCTGTCAAGAGTGATAGTGGGGGGGAAAATGTAAATGTTGAAGTAGATATTGATGTTTCTACTCTAGCTAATTTAGAATTTGCTGCTCTGACATCTGTTGCAGTAGAGAGAATTTTTTCTGCCTTCAAAATGTCTCTCACTGATAAAAGACAATGATTAACCGTGCAGATAATTATACGAGGGAATGAGCATGGAACTGAATTTAAAAAATTTGCAAGTATATTTAATTTTTTTTTTCAAAATATTCAATTTGTGCAGCTGTGGTTATATAATACAGTTGTCTGCCTCCATTTCTTAAATATATTTTTGTGCCATGTTTTGTGTATTTTAGTGAATAATTTGTTAATTCGAATGAAATAAACAGGTTTGAAGCCTTTATCATATGTGCCTAAAATGCCTAGTTTTTTGGAAAAAGGACATAATTTATTAAATGTTGAGCTGATTTTAGGCACCTGAAACTGTAATTTTGATTGCCTAAAAATCTGATATCTAATAATAATAAATCACTTCTTTAGTTACATAATTTAGATATTTACATAGAATTTAGTGAGCAGGAATAAAGAAGAAAATATACTAAAAAGCAAAAATAGTAGCCAGAAACAACATATGAATAAAAAGTTCATAGTAATTAGCAATAAGTTATGCTAGTGAGTGTACAAAAATTTTTATTAATTGGGGGGGGATACCTAAGTGTTTCTGGCTTTGTGAAATCTGGTGTAATGCTTGTAATTGAAACAGCAAAACCAGAGGTTCACAAGCTAACAAAGAACACTGTTTATTGAACAACATGATAAACACACTGGCTTGTGTGAATGAGGAAGTAAAGATTTTCAGTAACAAACAAAAAAATTGCAAAACTATCTCCAAATGCAACAGTGGTGGATGTTGATTTACAGGAGAATGTTTTGCAAGATGTGGGCTGCATCTGAATTATAATGGCAAGACTGAGATAGCCCAGAAACATTGGTGCAAAAATAAAAAATTTGAATCAGCTAAATCAGACTCGGTAATTCTAGTATGGCAATGAAGAGATAAGAAGAGATGGAGTGAACAAGGAAGATCAGTGAGTGGATGATGAGTCATGCAGTAGTTTGGTAGTGCAAGAGAAAGTCTTGATTTCAGAAATTAAAGAAGAACTTTATAGATAACCAACCTCATAGTGTTAAGGAATCTAATCGTAACATCTTGGTTGATCCTTCTAGGACTGAGTGCATTCCCTCTCAAGTGTCATTGCTACATTTAAATATATAGGGTCTAAACAATAAGATTAATGAATTAGAAACAGCTTTATGTTATGAACTTGGGAGTTTAATATTCTATGTCTCTCATGAAGAACATGTCATATCAAAACATACCTCAACAATTTTCCTGTGTCATCTATATGCTATAAGATGTCAATGTTCCATAAATTAGATGGTGTTTTCAACTGGAAGACACTAAAATTAGTTGACAAATTCTTGAAACATAGAGGGAGCATAACATAGTACTATAGAGAAGGAACTGGACAACCCTGAGGAGCAACAGTCTTTCATCTGCATGTGCGTAATAGGTATTATTGCTGCGCATGTTGTATACTAAGTTGGTATCAAAAGAGGTGGCAAACTTTTGATAATGGCTGTTACTGGATATCCCAACAATAACACTGATAAACTCTCCCGCAGCTGTATGTTTATCTGCTGTTAATCCTAGACTGCTATTGGCTGAAGCTAAAATATTATTTGAGCAATAAGAGAGAAACTCTATCATTAAACAATTTATCTCAAAGGCTCTGAGGAAAATGTGGCGATAATAGGCTACCATTTAACATCACTCCATGTGGAGTATGTATGTCTGTTATTAAATATTAGACTACCATTGGCTCAAGCTAAAACATTATTGGTGTGGCACGATAGAGAATTTCTATCACTTAAATATCAATGGCTCTGAAAAAAATGTGTCGATGCAATTGTTACTCCCCCCCCCAGCATAGCCACCTTGTAAATCAATACATTAGTCTAATGACTTTCTAACTTTTTAATACCCTTAGTAAAATAAGATTTGTCAACTGTGAAAAATAGGCATGTCTTGACTTCAACCTCATCATTTGATGCGAATCTTCGTTTCCCAGCCATTTCTTCAGGTTTGGGAACAAAAGGTAATCTTTGGGAGCCAAATGGAAAGAATATGGCAGATGTGGAGGTGAAAGTCATGCAGCTTTGCAGCAACAATCCCAGACATATAGGAAGGCACATTATCATGATGAAAAATAACTTTCTTTTTGGAATAGCATCCTTTAGTTGGTCGAGTAGTGAAGCATAATACTCCCCGGTGATGGTTCTGGTGGTAGTCCATGAGCACCATAACCATGAGAATCACAGAAAACTGTACCCATTACTTTTCCTGCAGACAGAACCATTGTTGCTTTCTTTGGTGCACTTTTACCTGTAGCCACCCACTATTTCAACTGCTCCTTTGTGTCTGGCATGTAGTGATGAATCCATGTTTCATCTACTGTTATGAAAAGTCTGAGAAACTCATTGGAATTTCATTTAAACACATCTAAAAACTCTTGCAAAAAGTTAATTTGAATGTATTTTTTGTCCATTGTTAACAAACATGGCATCCATCAAACAGAAAGCATTCTCATACCCAAAACTTCATATAGGACAATGCCTATTGAAGTCTTTGCAATGTAAGCCAACTTGCGTACCTTCAATCAATGATCAATAACTATGGCATTGTGAATTTTTGCCAAATCTCATCAGTTGTAACAGTTTTGGGATGCCCTGGGTGCTCATCATTTTGAATGGATGTACAACTAGACTTAAAATCAGCAGCCCACTTTTTAACTATCAAAAACAAAGGGAAAGAATCCTTAAAGGATATGGAATATAACTCCTTTTGTATTTCTGTTGGAGTTAAATTGTATTCCATTTAATTTTATACTATGAAATGTTATGTTCATCTATTTATTGTAATTTAATTGACTTGTCCTTTGTCAGTCAAAATGAAATACTTTATCACAACTTGTATTTCAGTTTGATCCATTTTGTAGAAAATGTTAAAATTAGTTTGTTTATATGATTGTTACAAACAAGTGACTAAGCTTAAGCAGCTGAAACTATACAGCATGCCACATAAAGGTAAAGGCTTAATAACTATCATAGTAATATGACCTTCATTATATCTCTGAATCAGGCTGAGAACATTTAGAACACTCCTCATACTCTAGATGAATATTTAAATTTTAACTTTATCTGAGTTTAAATTCATAAAATAGCCTTCTTATATGTTCCAGTTGTAAGCACTGTACACTGAATTATGATCTTCTATGAAGTGATATGACCTAATACTGACTCCTCAAAAGGTTGTTTAGGTAGTTCTGAATATAACATTTCCTTTTTATATAATTTGTCATATATTTAATCTGAATATAACTACAAACACGTCTTCTTTTAGTTTTTACTTTTAGTATTTACTTTTTGATGGTGAAATAATTGCCATTAGAGCAGTTTTACAAAATCTACCATATAGACCTAAATTAATAAAAGAATTGTTATCTTAGGTGATTCTAAAGCAGCACTACAAAGTATAATGAATTAAGTTACCCATCAACACACACTATAAATGAAACAAGAAAATTATATCATACAATCCAGATCAGAAATACAGAAATAGTTTTACAATGGATCCCGAGCCATGTGGGATTGAAGGGGGATGAGATTGCCAATACTTTAGCGAAAAAAAGGAGCCTCCATAAAATCAAAACCAACTTATGAACTGGAACTTCTCTCTAAATTGAAACTCATAAAAAGATTAATATCTAAACAAGAACAACAAAATATCAAACAAAAACTTAAAGGAAAATCATATGAAGAGCTCAGTACTTTCAAACATTTTTTATTGAAACCAAGAAAAATTGGAGTTGCCCAATTCCACTTAATTGTTGGGCATGATTGCCTGTCAGAACATCTCTTCAGGATGGAATTAATCAAGGACAACCAATGCTCACTGTGTAAGGAGTGAATATTATCTTAAATAAAGAACATGTACTGAAATGTAACCAACTAGATAGCAACAAACAAATGAAAAATAATTTGGAAGCTCTTTATTGGGAAGGTAGGGAAAAAAATGATAAATATCAGCATCCCCAATGGCTACTAGCAACCAAACCAATGAATTGTATTTACATTGTATTCCATTTAATATGAAATGTTTTGTTCATCTATTCATTGTAGTTTAACTGAATTACCCTATGTCATTGACTGTTTGGATCAAAATAAATAAAATAGTATATAAGCATCTGTATAAGCCTGGTTAAAAGGAAGAAAAGGCTCTAATGCCTTAACTCTGTCAGTATCCATCCATCCATCCATCCATCCATCCATCCATCCATCCATCCATCCATCCTCTTTACACATTATATAGAAAAGGATGCAAAAATTAATGCAGTTTATCCAAAATGACACTTATAGCATGCCTTATACTAACTGAAGAAAAAGTAAGGAAAAAATATTATGTTTAAAATAACAAAGATATTATATGTGTTAAAGTTCCATAAAGAGTTTGATTTATTTGTAGAAGAAATCCCAGATTTATTCTTGCTGCCACAATCTATAGTAACATGAACATGAATAAAATGAATGTACACTACCATTATAACTTAATATTATCAATTCCATAGTTAATTTTTTGCAGTAGAGGACTAAGTTGTAATTGATTTTTTAAGATCTACTGTCATAATATCAGGGACAGATTTACCCATACTGAACCAATAAAATATGAGGTTGGAAAAAAAAAAACTCTAACCTGAAATTGATCCTGGAGTAAAATAAAGTTGCTTGCTCTATACAAGATTTAAAGGATTATACAAAGTAATGAATTTGATACTAATATGCTTGAAGAGGGATTTTAACAAGCGATCTTGTGAACTTCAAGTTTGCACCTGTAGCATTAGTGACATATAATTTTTCTGAGACATAATCGTAGATACTTCTGAATAGAAAATGTACAAATGGTAGTTGTATTCACAGGGTGGCCAACATCTCTTAAATGGACCAATTAAACCAAATGCAGGTTTTTTCTGACTTATTGCAAGAAGAGGCTTTTGTAATAGCACCATGGGCAATACTTAAATGGATCCACTTATGAGGCTCGGAAGAGGGGGGGGTTTCGTAATTTTAAATGGAACAATGGTATAACTGTTACAAATGTAGATATGCCTCAGAAAATTAAGCAATTTTTTTTTAAAATGAAATCTTTAAAGTTATAGGGCATTAAAAAGATATTTTCAAATAAAAGATAAACATTAACAAATCAAGCCATTAGTTTATACTATTTTACTAAAGCTCAAAATATACATCAATAACTAAACATTGAACAACTCTTTATTAGAGATTTTCTATAATATTTTCTACATGGAGTGATAGTGATAGCTTCCCATATTCGATGCTTCATTAGCTCCATTAAAAAGTAATTTGGAAATAAGATTAGATGAGTGGTTGGCCATACAAGTCCAGCACGTCCATTCCATTTACCATGAAATTTGTCATTTAAATAATTAATGTATGCAACTTGCAAAGTTTGCAGCAATGATCCATATTGCTGGTAATGCATTTTTTCCCTTACACTTAGGGGAATATTTTCTGAATATGTTGTTAAGCTTTGACAGAACATCACATGAGTTCATAATCTCATTAAGTTTCTAATGCAGGCAAATTGATGGCATATTTCTGCTGGTTTAGTATTTAGTGATCAAAACATGGCCCAGCCCACTGTCTCTGACTAATTCATGCTGATTATCTTGTGATTTAAAGCTATAGCTTAATAATATTAACAACATTCTCATTAATCTTGTTGAATTAAAAGTATAACTTCTAGAATCATGTCAATTAAAACTTTTTTTATTAAAAAGTACGTTGGGACTAGTTTCATGAGTCACTTGCTCACATTGTCAACCATTTGAGATTAACGGATCACTTCAAGTAGGATGTATACTTGGCTGTGTGCACTCAGATGGTCTGTTGATGAACCTGTACAATATGTTGTCCACTTCTGGTATATCAAAATTAATAAGTTTATGTTCATATTTTTTTATGTAAATCTTTTCCCATGTACTAAGTTCCTTTGGGTGCTGAGCCACTCTTAGCAGTATTATATCCTTTTCTATTTCATGATTTTGATTCCAAAAATGTGCTGTTACTGCCGATTTTTCTATTTGCTTGTATCTGACATTTCTCCAGTTCTCTTTCAATCTAATACCCAAGCTTCTTTAGGTCTTGCCTATGTATACTTTATCACAATCCTTACTGTTGATCGTATATATGCCTGAACTATCTTCTTTTTATCTGGGTTCAATTTTGTTTAATTTCAGCAATTTGCCCACACTGTATCTATTTATGGGTGCCAAAGTGATGTTGTGTTGTTTGGACATTTTTTTTAAATTTGTAATTGATGTAAGGGTGTATGTGAACTTTTGATAAGTTTTTTCTTTATATAAATTACTGAGTGTGGTGGTTTGTTTGATTTTCTTTTTTCTTTTGAATCTTTTTATTGAATATTGTGAAAAAATGTTCACAAAATTGTTAATTTTATGCATGAAATGGCATTTCTTCTGCGTTTTCTGAAGTGTATAACCTTAATGAATAGTTCTGTGGAGAGTTCATTCTCTGCATTAAGAAGAATCAGGAATATTTAAGAAATACTTTTAACTCAAGAAAGACTGAGTAACCTTAGTATGCTATCAATTGAAAAAGTCCAGTTGTGGTGCCTCAGTAGTAAAAATGGGTGTTAAACACTAATTAAAAAAAAATTGAAAAAGAGGTGGAGAGGTGGTATGCAAAGTGAAGGACAGAGACACATTTTATAATGCTGTGACTGAGCAGTTTGCAACACAAGAAAAAAGGATGGCGCTGATGTTCAAATGAAGCAGGTAAATTATTTTAATTAGAAAGCAAATTTTTTTTGTTTTGTTTTTATAAGTGATACCAAATTATAAATAAAACTAATTAATGCAGTCACCATTTTGTATTTGGAAATATTTTGCAACACAGACCACTTTGTTTTATTTTTTAACAATACACCTGCTCATATACATTTTTGTACAACCCATTTTATAAGTGTAGTTCTAAATTAAATTTAAGATTTAAAACAATTTTAATTTTCATTAGTTAATTGTTAAATATGGTGTACTTATGTAACAGTGATGTTTAATATAAATTTTATGAATGATTGATTCAAATTTGTAACACTTAATCACTAATAGTTTAAAAAAGAAAAACTAAGTTTCTGGACTGTTTAATATAAGTTTTTTGAATGACTGAGTCGAATTTGTAACACTTACATCACTAATAGTTTAAAAAAGGAAAACTAAGTTTCTGGAGCTAATCGCTCCCATCTTCAGTTCCAGATTGACTGCAGGCCTTGTTCTTCATGGTAGTTTGGTTTGTCTCACCAGACAGACAAACAACAGAGAGACAAACCAAACCACTACAAAGAACAAGGCCAGCAGTTGATCTGGAACTGAAGATGGGAGCGATTAGTCCCAGAAACTTAGTTTTCTTTTTTAAACTATTAGTGATGTAAGTGTTACAAGTTTGACTCAATCATTCATAAAACTTTAATTTTCATGTTATGTGCCTATTTAGGTTAATTAGGCATTTATTTATTGTTTAAGGATAAAATAGTTATAAAAAACAGGAATATAACTTGGGGCATTTCTCCAAGTATGGAAAAACTTTTCATAGATACTTTTCAATAATTTTTAGATAATTAGCAAATGCTACTAGTAATTATTTATTTTGTTCCTACACATGGAGCACTGCACCTCAAATTGAACACTTTAAAAGCAAAATCTGAAAGTACAATTTTTATGATGAAATCACTCACTTATTTACATTTAAAAGGCATGCATTCTATAAGTAAAAATGTAAGGTACATAGTTAAAAAGGAAGTATTATGATTTATTCTTAATTAGACAGTGAGTCAATTTAATATTCTTATGTTCCACTTACCATTGAATTATACAGAACATGTTTCACAGGCTTTTGCCCACATCATCAGCTGTGTGTCAAAGGCCCGATGCAAGTGAAGACCTGTGAAACATGTTCTGTATAGTTCAATGGTAGGTGGAGCATAAGAGTATTAAATCAATTTACTGTCTAATTAAGAATAAATTAATTGCTTCATTATATTAGTCCTAACATGATTTAACTATTATGATATTTAAGAAGCTTTAATGCTTTTAAATTCAGCAGAAATATTTCTAGCTGACATGCCTTTCTTCAGTTCTTGTAAGAAAACTTGAGATTTGGCATTGAGCCACTGCTAACAATATTCATATGCACTATGTCATTATGTATTTCTAAACTATGTTGAGTCTGAGAGGTTAGTAGAAAATTTGTTAAAAAAAACAGTTCATAATATGCATTCAGTGTATGTCTCAATATCTTGTTACAAATGACAGTGAGCTCTGTGATCATGTATAATGTTTATGTGATAGTGTGAATATGTATACACAGCCAGTTTCAATACACATATTTTTTTATGCACGTTTAAAAAATTAAAAGTAACATCTGAATTTCTTTGATTCAACTACTGTTTTAATCAGTTTAATTTAATAAAACAGAAAGGGGCAACATATTTGGGCAAGTGCTTTCATCATTAGCTGAACAAGCTGTACATTAAATTAAATCCACTTTACATGTGACTTTTGAAAATTATAGTTATAAAAACGTGGTTAATAATGATGATAAAGTAGCAGGTACTATTACAACTAGCTGTGAATGTACATAGATTGCAGCATAGGGTAGTTATTGACATTTTTGTATGCATATAATAATAAAAAATGTGCACATATCAACAAAAAAGTGCCAATATGTTGTTCAAAATATTGATGTTAACAGACTAAATAGGAATACAAAAGGAAGCTGTTAAAACACTTGAGCTTCCTGCACATATAAATAAAAGAAAAATACTCAGGGCAACCATGTGTTATTTGTATAACAGGTTTAAGTTAAAACTTTGTGTAAGAGGTAGGGAAGTTGTATTATTCACACTGATAACATATATGGGATAGAAAGGGAACAAAAATTCTTGCACATTTCAAAGATTTATGTGGACTCTTAAATAAATTAGATCTGAAATCAAGATTTTGTATTGGTTTTTATAGGTTTCAGACATACTTTAAGTATATCAGACTTAAATCACATAAGAGTTTATCAAAGAAGTTTTGCTTGTTTGGAAAGAAGTTCATCTTTGATGTTGCTAATTATAACACTCATTGCTTAAGATTTAAAGAACTTTCAAAGCCTTGATAGTGGGTAAGAAAATGGATTGAAAACTTATGATGGGGGTCTGCATATATATGATGAATACATTATACTTCACACCAGTGGCGGCTCATGGATGAAAATGTAGATGAAGCCCAATTCCAGCAGTTTCAATTAACCAATCATAGTATATACATTTACAATATTGGCACATTCATTTTTCACATATAGGTATTATATATATATATATATATATATATAACAGATATGTTAGATGTATACATATAATAATCATGGTAAATAACCAAATGTAAATATAAAATGCATGCTCTCATAGTTGTCATAATAAAATATCAAACTCACCAATTTTTCATTTTTTGTAGATCAGATCAGTTCTTCGTTCCTTGAGGTTTGCAAACTTGTCTATGATGTCCTCATAGAAGGGTTGATTTTCAATCAACTTCAATAACAATTCACAATGTATGGAGATGGCAGCCAATGATGTAGGTCTGTACTGCGACATTGTGTTTCTTGTAAATATTTTGAGTCTTTTCAAACAAGAAAAAACAGCATTCTACAGATGCACGTGTAGATGGTATTGTCAGTACCAAAGAAACAAGCTTGTAAGTCTCTTCAAAAATGTCTTTGTTTTCCAGAAGTTCTTGTAAAATTTGTCCCAACTTATTTGTTGTGTAGGATTCATCAGCACAAAATAGTGACAATGCATTTTTTAAACTGGAATATTGCCAAATATGTGTGGCTAACTCTGTTCCAAGTTTGTAAGGCTCAAACTTGATGGAATCAACAACATTTAAATATTGTAATCTATCAGAGTCATGAAATCGCTCTTGGATCTCCATTAGAAAGTGTGAATTTTTTCATAATACAAGACGCAATATTCTCGACACACATCATCTAATGAGTTCACTAGTCGCTACGTCCCCTTCGGACGTTTATGCTGGTCAACTGCGTGCTTCTTTCAAAAAGCTCACCAAAATTGTCTGCATTCCTTTTGTTAGTACAACCAGCGTGCCTTTAATCTTGGCTACACAATAATTAATGTCCAAAGGTTTTTTTCCGTAATATATCAAACAGAACATCTGACAAATTAAAAATATCTATTTTGAAAATTCAAAATCATTGAAGTCTTTCAGAAACCCTTAAGACAAATTAATTTAATTTTCATCGCTTGTCTCATCATTCATAATTTGCTCAGACATTTGCTTCAAACTGTCCCACTCTTCTACAAAACTCGTAGTCTTGGAATTTGACGAGCAAAGAATTTCCGTAACAGCAGGAATTTTGTTGACAGTCTTAGATACTAGGGTCTGTGTTCTTTTCATCGAGTGGTGCAAAAATACTGGGAATCCACTCGCACTCGCGAAAAATATCCTTCATTTGGAAATTTTCTTACAACTCCGTTGTAGTACCAAACTGAGGCGATGAGCCATACAATGAACAAATACAACTTGAGAAGCCTTATCTTTGATTTTTTTGGCAAACTATGAACATTCCCAGACATTACAGTTGCGCCATCGTAACACTGAGCAACCAACCTAGTTTCATAAGAATGTTCTTTCAAGACACCACCATCCAATAACTCCAACAAATTTTGTGCTGATCTATCTTCACTCACATCATAAAGTCCTAAAAATCTTTTTACCGGGATACAGTCATTATTCACAAATTTAACAATAACTGGAGCACTGTGACTGTTGACAAATGTCTGTTGTGTCATCAACTTGGATGGAAAAATATGTAGCATTATGAAGTTCATTTTTAATGTGATCACCGATGCACTCCGATATTATACATGTTATTTCATTTTGAAGAGTTTTTGAGTTATCACTAAACACATTTTTTTTATTTTCTGATAATGGTTTTGAAGATCTAAGGACTTCAAATATTAATATCTTCATTAATTTCTCAAAGTTCCAGCGTTTAAAGAGGGCTCACTCTCATCGAGTCCCCTAAAAAAAGTTCCTGTAAATTTAAATATAGAACAACCCTAGAAATAAGTCTTAAAATCAGCCTGTTTAAAGTTACACTCTCATTATGTCTGAGTGCATAAAGTCTTGCATTTTCCTTTAAAGCATACGATATTGTGTTTCCGGGTTTTTTCACCCCCTTAAAATGTTCTTAGTTATATAACTAGCACTTCAAATGTTCCTCACTGTCTTTGTGTTTATTCAACCCATGCATAATGTTTTGGAAATCACAGAAACCTTGTCTGTTTCAGACACCGCTTTTGTTACTAAAAGTAAGCAGGGCCATCAGAACGTTTTTGAAGTATAGAACTAGTGCACAACCATGTGAATTGTTCGAACCAAGATTCCTTACAATGAAGGCTATAGGACTTATCAGTTTTCTTCTTTTTTAATGCACAGTTCTATCAAGTCCTTTGGGCGCCAACAATTTAATAACGTTCTTTTGTCTTTCTCAATCAGCCCCTGAATGCAGTTTCTAATTAATATTATCTTTCACTGGTAACAATGAGCACGCAAAACCACCACCATTCATCAATAACAATTTTAGCACGTGTAACTTTATTTACTTGGAAACAAATACAGGCTGCAACTCTAAAGAAAAAATGCTCCAGTTACATTGCCAACTTCCACCAACTTATACAGCACTGGACGAGATATGCTGAAGAAACGAGCAATCTCCTCAGCTCAGTTACGTGGCTATTCTAAACGGTTCTTAAAGACGTCAGCACTGACGTCAGGTTTCCATGGCACTCGTCTCACGGCAGTGTTTTACTGTATTCCTTTGCGGCATTAGCCCTGCCATCTGTGGTTGCTGGTATTACTAAAAACTATAGTGCAAGCGGACTCACCGGCTTGTTCTACATATAAATGCTTTCGTTGCAGAAGGAAAATGTTGGTTCGTTCTCTTTAACTAAAAAGCCGCCACTGCTTCACACTATTTTTCAAGAACTAATGTACTGAGTGAGCAGATTAAAAGATTCATATTCGTGCACTGATCCAACTGCTGTGCCTGCAAAGGCCACGACTGGTAATCGCGAGCTTCGAAGGAATGCATCGTCAGTTTTTGGCTAAATGGCTGTTGAAACTTCGCGTGTACAGCATGGGGCTAAGAAAGTTACGTCTAATAAGCCCAATATTCTATTCTATTCTATTCTATTCTATTCCACATTTTATTTGCGATTCGCATGTGCATAAAGAATCGACTTTTGTTACTCGTCATTATTTGAACTTCGAAGAAAAATTTAGTTAACCCTAAATTAGACTTACAACGACCCACACAGCCAGAGTTTCAATGCGAATAATTTAGGGCGTGTCTTACGATAGAATTATTATTTAGAACATTTGGCCCGCCCGCTCCCTCGATCTAATCCACTATAACTAGTCTCTTGGGGTTCAATAAAAGATAGTGTATAAGACAAATCCATACATCTTAGAGGAACCGTGGACAAGTGTCCGTTAAGAAGTAAATTCAGTTTTTCGAATTAAGAAAAATGATAGATAATTTCGTTAGTGGAAACTGAAGAAAAGCAAGCGCAACTTCTCCGTGAATGTCACGCGTAAGTACATGTCTTTTTAAGTGATTTTGTTTGATATTATAACCAGTATTACCTTCAGTATTGTAGTTTATAAAGCGGGGGCTCATGTTGTCTTACGGTCTTGAATACAGACTGCACAACCCATGCAGCCCCACCGCCTCGCACTGGAAACTAGTAACCTGCTTACCCAATAGAAAGGTCTATCAGAGAATTTATTTTTAGTGCATTCAGTGACATTACTTCTATATTGCTCAGAATTATAAATTCAATTTGTGCGAGCAACGCAGAAGTCTACTGCATGACCAGTAATGAAATCCATTGAATAAATAGCAGAAATATGTTTAACTTTATAGGACTTCTTTTGATGCTAAGTTCTTACTGGTTTATCGTTAAACGTTTATCTCTTGCAGGCAGAAACCATCGATGAGAATTACATTTTTAAAGGCTTCTTCTGCAACAGCAGCAACAGAAAATTTAAAGATGAAAACTATAAACTTCTTTTTGCGTCCTCTGTAGAACTGCTTTGAAAGACCAAGTTTCGTTCTGCAAATACCTTTATGCTAGCTGTTCTTGGCTAATAAGGGCATGAGAATGGCTCGGTCGTTATGTTCATTGATAAAATACATTTAAGCTCGAAATTAATTAGCTCAATTTGCTAGCATTTGAGACGCATCTGTGTTCTGCTCAGAGGTTAGGGTTATCCTTTTGTATTTCATTGCAGATAACTGGTCACTGGATCTGAGGCAGCTGTAAACAACACAAACATTGATTTAGATAATTTTGTGTACTTCCCCTTCTAACCAATAACTAATTATACATACTGCTCCCATCACTACGCCTGTAGTGCTCAAGCCACTTAAATATTAAATTTCCACTAGACTAATCTTTAACTTGGTATAGTACTCGATTGTGCCAGAATTCTGTTAGATATGTGCCTTTATTTCGCTGGTTAATCATAGCATTAGCCAAGTGTGAGAAACGTTTGAATTTCAACGGACATATCATTACGCAAATATGCCATTGCATTGACTACCAAGTGAGTCATATCGAAGCAACAGTAAACATAACCTGTAGTTTGTATGAACTGAATTAGAAGTTGGTTATCGTGGTGGTTATCGTGCATACGTGTCTATGAAAACGTCTAAAGCAAAATTTACGTTATTTACGAGTGCTATATAAAAAGGAAACTGCACAAATATTGCATAAGAAAGCACCTCCGTTTGCGGTCGCAATTGCCTAATTAGTGTTAAAAATTCGAACCAGAGGAATTTAAATTCAGGTAACCAAAATGGAAAAACTAGTTTAATAGAGTGTAATGAGATAATTGAATAACATAAAGATCGTCAGGTTTGTTTTAATTAAATGAACGTAATAAGAGGATTTGTTTGCAATGTTAAAAACATGGTATAGTTAAGTATGACACGTGTGTAAATAGACAATAAATATCAAGGATGATGTAATAAGATGAAGCAAGGAAGAGGCATTCAGGCTTATTTTAATGAGCGCAAATAGAGGGTTTTTATGTAATGTTGAAAGCATGATATAGTGTGTAAATAGATCTAAAATGAATGGAGATTAAGAACTGTATATAAAGATGAATTGTTTACTTAACATATTATGTAACTTTTGAACCACCGTTTCTATTGGGATCTAGTTACAAGGGTAGATCCTTAAGTTTACGGCCTAACCATTTTCTAGTTCTGTTAAAGACAAAAACTTTATTTCACTTTTCAATATAGTTACCCTTTTTGCAATACACTTCTCACATTTTTGAATTAAAAATTTACTCCCCCCCCAAATAGTCGGAAGTCTTGTCTGCAAATTGTCCATAAACAGCATCCATCACATCTTCGTCGTCACACTTAAATTTCCTTTCTCGAAGGTCCTTATTGAGTTTAGAGAAGAGGAAATAGTCACTGGGGTTGTCGTGAAGAAGGCGCACACCCACCATTCAGCTTTCCTCGCCTTTTCTTTTTGATGGAAGCACGTAGTCTGTGTAGTAGGCCAGCTAGTACTCCCCATTTACCGTGGTATTCTTCTCCTTGAAGTCAATGAAGAGTATTCCTTCACAGTCCCAAAAAATTATGACCATGATCTTCTTGTTTAACCGAGTGACCTTGGCCTTTAGAGGCGGTGTTTCGCCATGTTTACGCCACTCCAATGATTTTATTTTGGACAAGGGATCATAGTAGAGAACCATAGTTTCATCTGCTGTGACAATGGTTTGCAGAACTTCTCCTTCGTTGCCATGACAGAGTTCCAAAATTGCCTGACAACAGATAGCTCGTTGCTTCTTTTGGACTGAAGAAAGAAGTTTAGGCACCCATCTTGCCTTAACCTTATTCACATTTAAATGTGCATGGATAATTCAAGGGGCTATTGCTTTAGAAAGACCCAACTTTGCTGCTATTTGTGTAACTTTGAGCCGCCAGTCTTCCATAATTTCTCCTTCTACAAGAGCCATGTTTTCAGGAATGAGCACCTCCAAGGGCCGACCTGTACGCTCTTCGTCTTAAATTTTTTCTCGACCCATCGAAAAAGTTTGGCCCATTCTTTTACGGTAGAATATGAGAGGGATGCTTCCTCATATACACCGTCCAATCGCTGTTTAATTTTATTTTGTGTAAGTCCTTCTGGATAACAGCTGGATACTCCATTTTGAACATGTCACAAATTTCTACACATAGCCTTCTTTAAGCAAGTATATTTGAACAACTGAACGGAGCGGAGCGGAAGTTACAGCTGCAATTATTTACTTAACAGATAAGGTATGACACCAGATAAATATTTTGCGAAGGCGATAATCCTATCGACTTATGGACCTTTACTCATACTTTAAATTTTCAAAGAAAATGACTAAGCTCATTCATATTGTTTTAGAAAGTGATGTAAATTTCATAGGTAGAGCAAATTATTTACTGAATTCATATTATAGTAATATACAAAACCAAGTGAGCCTAAACTTTCTTTTGTGCCAAATTCGAACGACTTCAAAATTTTTCATTAGGCACGGCTTTGTTCAGGCACAGGTTCTACAAAGATCATTACCATTGTGTAGAACAACAGACCTCAAACTGTTTTTTGTTTAGTGTATGAGCAACCGCCATTTATTCGACCAGTTATGTTCAAGAACATAGCAAAACAAATATAACACTATACTATATTCTTTAGAGTAATAGTCCTTAAATCCACAATGGCGTCAATGATAATCACATATTGTTGAGCAAAGTCCGTCCTATTACCTTCCAACTTAATAGGTCGCATTGTTTGGACAATTTTGAATAATACATTGTAAGGTTAGTAATATCAGCTTGGTTTAAAAACGGGGTTGTGATCACTAGTGAGGTAGTCTGTTTTATGTTTATATTCTGTTACCGTAGGCCTGCTTTGTCAGCGCCAAAATCACATTTTCTGCACAGCCAGCTCGTCATTGTATGAGACAGGCATTATTATGGACGGAAAATTAGATTTTTACTGTATGTTTTTATTTGAATGTGAATGCTGTAATATTCACTAAACAGAAATAAAAATCCGTTGAGTGGTACTGATACAGGCATTGGACGCTTCTTCCCCCTTCCAAAAAAAAAAAAAAAATAATAATAATAATAATAATAATAATAATAATAATAATAATAATAATTTCCCAGTTTATCATTTCATCTCATACAATAGTTTAATGTTTAATGTTATTAAAAAGTGCAACTTTTTGGACAGGCATTTCTTGTCCCATACTATACAATCTGGCCTCCTTGAGATTTCCGTATCTTTGAGCTGATAAAAGCCAATTTACCTTTTCACTTTCATCCAAGAGGCATACAGCAATATCTGAGCAATCTTCTGAATCACATTCCACAGATGAAAAATCAAATGTTACCAGAATTATATTTTTAAGTCCGGGGCTTCAGAAATAACTGGCTGACTGACTGACAGAATTACTGAAGCCCAGGGCGATATACTGAAACAGGTAATTGTATATGAATAGCAGAATGCATATTCATATAAGCACTGGGTTTCCCAATTTAAATTACGTATTATTAACCAAAGTTCTTATACCGGATGTAACATTAAAGTACTGCCAAATTTTGAGCACACATTCCTCACGTAGTTGAAGAAAATATGTTATATGGACATCGGTTTTGGCGGTGAATCTAAGAGTTGCAACTTAACAGAAGTAACTAAAGGGCATTTTGAACATTTCATATAAGAGTGAGTTTCATGTGGTAGGCTGTTACGTTCTGTTCCTGTGTGTTTCCCATGATTAATGTACTATGAAATGTTGTAGAAAATGAGTTCTAACATGAAAATAAAACGGACACACTTACCCTGCTTTCTTAGAGAATACTCTACCTGTTAAAAAAAACTGTCCCTTTTTACCAGCTTTCGTATTCACAGGCAACGTACTTTCGTACACCTAGGTAATATGTACATAAATGTGTTATAACTAACCTCTCAGAGCTGCTAGCAGTAGTCAAAAGATTCAGACTTAGATATTTCTGTGGATTTGAAGTCTCTAGAAGGCTATCAAGACGTTGATGCAATTGCACGAATGTCGGACGGTCTGTAGGCTTCACACGCCAGCAAGAGGACATAATATCATACCTGTGGGATGAATGATTTGTTGTATTTATCAATTATTACTAAATTCACTACAATAAGGCTTGGTTCTAGCCCTAGTTCTGCATAAGCCATAACCAATAATATTATAAATAGGCAGAGAATAGTCATCAGAAAAAGAACACGAAAGCAATTCACCATTTATAACATAAGTTTACTTTCTATAATAAATAGAGCCTTTTCTAATCTAAAGATGAAACTATTTCTCCATCCTTCATAGTACCAGATAACTAGAAGACAAGGAGCACCCCCTTTCCTTGTCGACTCGACTTCATGCGAACAGTGCGACAAAAATTGGACAATAATCACTAATTGAAATTCTTTAATAAAAATTAGCATTATTAAGTAATTTGATAGGACCATTTCAATAAAGCACAGTTTAGGCCCACTGACTTTCTTAACACAAGCTTTAATTAATTAGTTAACTTGGTAGTTTTACTGACATCATTGAGGAATTATTATTTTTAAAGTGTGAAGAGATGAGTTTCTTGTTAGACCTCGTAGTGCTGATACAGAAAACTTTAAGCATACATTTTTAATTTATGCAGACTGTAAATTATATTTAAGTTGCCTAATCTAGGAAATATCGCTAGGATTTTTCAAAAAGTTTTTTGCTTTTCATTTACGACTTATCTTTATAGATCTGTTTTTGTTTACTAAAATTTATATATTTGCCTATCTGGGGAACTATATTACTGCTTTTCATTTACGGTTTATCTTTATAGGTCTATTTCAGTTTAAAACAAGTCAGAAAAAATAAAAATTAGCATGTGCCCAAGTACATTTTACATGTTACTACAAACTGCAACAGAAAGTGAGAAAGTGCAAGAGTTTTCTTATTTTTTCCAGTTATAATTCATATCTAATGCAGTATATTTACTGAGCTAGTTATGAGAACTGTGTTTTGGCAATATTAAAAAAGTCCATATCTGAGACGACACAAAACATCACTGTCTCTCTGTGAAGTATCTCCAGTGAAGTACCTCAACCATACAGCCCGAAGGTATTTTCCTTATTCAATAAACTGATGACACGCACAATTAATAATAGATACATAAAGCATAGAGAGTAATACAGTGCTTATCAGAAAGTTATTTGAAATAAATAAACAAAAAATAAAATCGCGCCTGCATCGTATATGAGAAATATGGAATGATAATTTAGCAGTAGGTTTCTGCCTAAACGTATATTTTAATTCTTAGTATGGAATAATTGTAAATTTATGATATTTACAGAAATATGAGGGCCATGCACGAAGTAAGGTTACAACATTTATGTAAGATCGAAAAATGCTTGCATTTTAATTGAAATTCACAGGACCCTTCACAAATATATGAATTATTTTTCAACGTAATCACCGTCGAGATCGATGCATTTCTGTAAGCGGGGTGCCAGCTTTTGTATGTCAGTGTCCCAGACTTCTGCCGTCAGCTCTTTCAGCCACTTCATCACATCTTTCTCGACTTCCTGCTCTTTGTAAAAACGTTTCTCATCCAAAAACTCCTTTAGTTTAGTGAAAAGGTGATAGTCCGAAGGCGCCAAGTCTGATGAATAGGGGGGTGAGAATATCCCATCCAACGATGTCAGCAGCTCCTGTGAAACTCGCGTGGTGTGGGGCTTTGCGTTTTCATGCAGGAAGCTGACTCCCCGGGTCAGCATTCCCCTTATGCGGTTCTGAATGACTCTTCATAGTGTTTTTTAGGGTATTGCAGTAAACCTCTGCATTAATGGTAGTTCCTTTAGGCATAACATCCACCAAAAGGACCCCCTTATGTCCCCCCCCCCCAAAAGCAGATGCTATGACTTCTGGTTAAAGGGTCGTCTTGAGCTTTTTGGTGACTGGGGAAAATGAATGACGCCACTGAAGTGATTGTCTTTTGGATTCTGGGGTGTAGTGACACCCCCACGTCTCATCCCCCGTCACGATAGAGTCCAGCAAAGCTCCTCCCTCCTGTGCAAAATATCCAAAAATGACGGTGCTCCGGTGTGAGCATTCTGGCCACCTATCTCACACACAACTTCTTGTAACCAAGTTTTTCCGACACAATATCACCAAGGAGACTTCGAGAAATATCAGGAAATTCTTCGTGAAGGTCGTCAAGCGTCACATGTTGGTCATTTCGCACTTGTTTTCCAATTTTTTGCACAAGTTCGTCATAAATCACTGATAGTCTCCCACTCCTTGCCTCGTCGTATCGGTGCGACCTTCTCTGAACAACCTAACACTTTGTGACATGTTGTCGACTCATCACATCACTACCGTAAACTTCTACCACCGTCCGAGGGATATTCGCAGCGTGTTGTTCTGCAAATTCAAAAAACGGATGACCGCGCTGGTCTCGCACGGACGGGAGGTGACGGGAGCGCGCGACGAACTCTCCATCGGGAGAATTTACTGTGACTGAACAAAATGGCCGACAAACACACGGGACTAAACAAACTCACTGTTAGGATTCACTCTACACGCCAGGTGCGCCAACTTCGAAGCAAAAAAAGTTCCCTTTCTTTTATTTTTCTCTAGTTTAGTGAATGTAAAGATGATATCGAAAATTTCATCGATTTTCATTGCCTTTGAAATTTAATTTAAATGTTATTGTAGTAAAAACATGTAACGCAAACGTTTTCTGAAGGTTATTACACGGCGCTCTTACATACAAATATTCATTAATATAATTCATTGCATGTTCACTAAGCAGCTGTACCGTCACCTTTTCTACTGTTATTATTATTTTTTAATATTTGTAAACAGCAGTTGTGACATATTAAGCTAAGTGTCACAGGCTACTTCTCTAACATTTCAAAATTACACCGCGTTGCCTAAGAAGCGGTTCCGCACCTCGTACCTATTGCGTCAGTTTATGTGCCAGCAGGGCTTCTATGCATGCTTGGATATCCGTGACTACAAGAGGTGCAAGAACAGATGCGGCTAGGTCCCCCGCCCCCACCCTGTGTCTGCAATTGATCCCGTTGCATGCCTCCTTTTCACCAAATCTTGTATGGTGCTCTTTCAGGAACATGAACACCAGAAAATTAGCTGCAATTCTTTTTAAGTTTTTATAACAAACAGGTTCGCACGCGCCTCCACTATTGCAATTCTTTGTTGCGGGGAAATGCCTTACATAGCTGTCAATACTCTCACGGCTTAAACTGCACTCTCGTTTTGAAATAGCCCTGGTGGCTATGGGTTGCAATAACACACTTCCTTAATTTTCTTGTCCCCATCTACACCAATATTCTCATTATTAGGCTCGCCGTGGCCTTGGGGTATTACTGTGATCCTCATCATATACCCAGCTGGTAATAAAAGAGGCAGCAAATTTATGATGTGAACTGTGGAATTTGTCTGCTGTTAAATCCTTGACTACTATTAGTTGAAGCTAAAACATTATTGGTGCGGTATGACAGAGCTATATTATCAAAGGTACCGAAAAAAAAAAAAAAAAAAAAAAAACCAGGCGACTAATTACTCTCCATTGTTATTACTCAAAGTAAGCCAGTTGGGTACACGATGAACGTGGCGATTATATGCAAGCTCGAGGCTGGCTCGCCATGGCCGGGCGATGTTTTGTAAGCCATCTAATACTTCCCACTGCTCTAGTTTTCTAACATTGTTTTCTCCCTGGGACTTACATGAATTCTATATTAATTTATAATGTTTGCAGAAGTTTTAACACTATTGTTATTTTCATTTATGTTAAGGATATCAAAATCTCTCTCTCTCTTTATTAAGTAATGATTTTAGGCGGTTATTTTAAAAGTTGGTAATAACATTTAATATGAAAATTTTTACATCTTTATATCATATTGCGAGAATAAATATTGTAAACTGAGCTGCGTTAGTGAAAATGTAAGGAAAAAGAAATACAAACTTCCCCAGAGTAAATGCCAGGCAAATTTAAAAATATCATTTATCTATATCAGAAATTGTTGAAGTAGGAAACATTTTGAATTCTCCCCATTCTGGATCAAGTTTTCGGCCCGGATTATTCATTTAAGTTATCGTCCAATTTCTTGTAACACTTTTACAAGTTTGCATAACACACTCAATAAAGCGACTCTTTTGTTTGAAAATTAAATTATTATTATTATTATTATTATTATTATTATTATTATTATTATTATTATTATTATTATTATTATTATTATTATTATTATTATTATAGGGCTATAACTACTACAGGCACAGGAAACAAACTAAACAAAAGCAACAGTGCAAATTTGAACGACAAAGGACTACAAGCAAAAGACAATAATAAGAAAGTCAGCTGATTTTAATGATTAATTTGATTATAATTATCAATCTGATTTAAATGGTTGCACTCTGTTATCTATAACATAAATTGTGAAAATTGAATGAATTCTATGTAATTGATATAGCTTTGTTATTAAAACGAAGTAATCCATTTCTGGCTAGGGATTTTGCGATAATATTACGTTTTCCATATTTATTCCCTATACATTGTAAGACACTGAACCTTTACAATTATAAACGTTTTGAAAATGTGAACAAAGAGGATGATTATTTTCATAATTTAAAATGTATATGATGGAATGCCACTATTGTAGAAGTACTAATATCCTTTATTCGTCGTTGATTCAAGTTATGTGTAAAATCAGTTTCATGGAAAACATTTGAGACAGTGACCAGTATGAGATCGTAATCTAATGCATTCCGCTCATGCATATCACACCGCACATGTCGCTTGCTTTCGCTGAAGTGAAGTGGTTTGTTATTCAAATAATTCGTTGACACCAGTGGTGGGGACAGACGCTCCCAGAGGTGACCGGCTTCAGAAAGAGCTTATACTTCCGAGAGTCAATGATGATCGTATAACTAAAGCAAATATTGTGGAACGTGCTATATTTTGTACGTGGTCCACAACTAATAGAGTGAGCACATAGCAGCTGTGTATTAATCTGTAACCTTCACAGAAACTTTATCGTAATATATCGTAATAAATGATTATGGTAAGTGGGCTGCACCAAGAATAAGACACAATAAATTTGGTTGCAGTCATTAAAAAAAAAGATAATAATACAAAATAAAAAGAAAGAGCATATTTTACGAATCTTGTTATCCTTATAAATCTCATTAAGCGTTACCAATCCGCAAAATGTGCAGAACAGGATCCCAAGGTCCGCCAGGCTCTTCCAGCGGGACACAGAACATTGGCCATTAATAGCATTTATTCTTGAAAGTATAAACACAAATATGAATTATAAAAACTTAAAGATGATATGTGTGTAATGAGGTAAAGTAAATAAGAGTCAAATACTATTCTGGAGGGCGCCGAAATCGTGGACAGTCAGAACACTCATATCTTTAGAAACAGCGTGCACCTTTCGACAGCGAACTGCTAGGTTTGTTATCAAAATATGGCATGAAAGTGTTGTAACAACTTTATCATTTATTAATTCCACTAACAGGCTTTAGAGGTAATTCTTCTTACTTCCCGGTAGACAGATAGATGGTAACTTCTGTCCTTTTATGTATCTATATCGGGCTGCATTGAAGTAGATGTTCCTCGCTCTTGTGTGATTAGGTCCTTACAGATGGGGCATGTAAGTGAATTCTTCATGTTAATTTTACGTAAATGGCGAACCAAACAGTCAAGTTGTGGGTAGAGTCTAAACATTGTCACTGCATTGTTTCTTGTTGCTTGCTGGTATTTATTTCAGTTGCTGTTTTTCCATGATATGCTTGATTTTTATACTGTATTAATGATTCTTTTGTAAGAGTGATCTCAGGTTATTCAATTTCCTGGTATGATTTCACTAAATCAATATAACTTAATAAAAAAAACTGACACTGTTGATTTGCTTCCAAGTATAAACAACTGTAATAAATCACGCAAATGCAACGAACTTAATAAACAAAACCATGTGTTTAATAGCAGCAACATGACGGACTCCACTAAGGGTGTATCTGTCTTTGCATAACCTCACTTGCAAACGAGTGAAACTTGTTATAATATCAGGCTCACACTATTCATTAAACCTCTCATCATCTCAATCCAGTTCTTTTCTTTCATTGTAAACCTCACTGTCACATACGATGGTACGATAGGGAAATGTGCACAGGAAAAATGTCCTTTCTAACCAAAATTTTGGTACGAAACGTTCAATACACACTACAGTTTCATAATTAATTTCAAAATTTGCACGGTGTATACTCTTTATCCAGTCTGAAACTTTACAGCCCGCAATATGAAGGATAATATTTAACAACTAACGTGTAATTTGGCCATCTTCACGACAACTCTGAGACAGGCCTAGAATTTTAGAGCATCCCTCGTATAACACAAGTTTTTGTTACTATATGCATGGGCAAAGTTGCGATTTCATTGTGGACTGAACACTGGAACAGAGAGCTAAAAATCAAATCACTCGGCAAAACTGCAACGGATACTCTTAAATGAGTCTTCAAAGTTAAGGCAATGAAGCAATAAGTCATGCGAGGTGTTTTCAGTGGCACTCCTGCTTCCAGAATAGAAAGCGTTGCTGGAAGATGATAAGACATCTGGGCCACCGTGCATGAGCGTGAACCCCGAAAATTTGGGAAATGTTAGAGACACGTGCATGAACATCATGAAATTTTAACATCGAAAATGTATCATGCGGAACATGGCAACCTAAAATGACGCATGGATGGATGCTACGTCACGGCTACGCGTTCACTCTCTGAGCGCTACTAACGAATTCAGTTTGCGGGTCGCAATAATTTGATCATCCACCCTACTCACTATGCTTGCAACTTCTTTCCTTCCAAAAGACGAAGCAGAAGTTAAAGGGCCCGCCGTTTGGAAACCGTGAAAAAAAAACCCAGCGCGAATCGCAGAAGGTGTAGGACATGCCTGGGAAACAAGAATTAAGCGCTGGCAATGCTGTAACGCTGCAGAAAGGGATTATTTTGAAGCGTATAGTGGCAACATTTAAACCAGGTGCGTGCTTATTTTATATAGCCCTAGCTCTTGAACTTTGTGAGAGCATCTATTATGACCTTTGTGTGTTAGTAGCATATCCAGCCGTATGCAAAAGTAGGTCCATAAGTTTCTAGCCTCATCGATAAGGATTATCGCCTTCACAAAGTCTCATCTGGAGTCATACCTTACCTGTAACTTACGCTCCGCAGTGTTCAGTTGTTCAGATATAGTTACATAAAAAAGGCTATGTATAGAAGATAGTGATATGTTCAAAATGCAGTATCCAGCTGTTATTAAACTCTTCACAAAAGAAGGGCTTACTCCAAAAGAAATTAAACAGCGATTGAGTTATGTATATGGGGAATTTATCCCTCATATTCTATCGTAAAAGAATGAGCCAAACTTTATCGAATGGGTCGAAAAAGCATTGAGGACGCAGAGCGTGCAGGTCGGCTCTTGGAGGTGCTCACTTCTGAAAACATCGCTCTTGTGGAAGGAGAAATTATGGAAGACAGCGGCCCAAAGTTACAGAAATAGCAACAAGGTTGATCCTTTCTAAAATATCAGTTCTTCCAATTATTCATGAACATTTAAAAATGAATAAGGTTAGTGCAAGATGGGTGCCTAGTCTTCTTTTCTCAGTCCAAAAGCAGCAAGGAGTCATCTGTTGTCAGGTATTTTTGGATCTCTGCCGTGGTAACGAGAGAGAAGTTCTGCAAACCATTGTTACAGGAGATGAAACTATAGTTCTCTACTATGATCCCTTGTCCAAATGAGAATCAATGGAGTGGCGTAAACCTGGCGAAGTACCGCCTCTACAGGGCAAGGTCACTTAGTCAACCAACAAAAGCATGACCACAATTATTTGGGACTGTGAAGGAATACTCTTCATTGACTTCAAGGAGAGGAACACCACAGTAAATGGGGAGTATTATGCTGGCCTATTACACAGACAACGTGCATCCATCAAAGAGAAAAGACGAGGAAAGCTGAGTGGAGATGTGCGCCTTCTTCACGACAACGCCTGTGCACACAGCTCTTGTTGCAAAGGAAGTTGTGAAGAAATGTGGCTTTAAGGAGATCTATTATCCACCAGATGTAGCTCCACTGACTGTTTCCTCTTCTCAAAACTCGAGAAGGATCTTCCAAGAAGGAAATTTAAGTGTGACGAAGAAGCGATGGATGCTGTTTATTCCCATTTTGCAGACAGGACTTCTGATTATTTGGGGGGGGGGGGTTGACATGTTAATTCAAAGATGTAATAAATGTACTGCAATAAAGAATAACTATCTTGAAAAGTGAAATATAGTTTTTTGTCTTTATCATATCTAGAAAATGGTTAGGCCGGAAACTTATGGACCTACCCTACACTTCGCTCCTCCAAGTCACTTTGCTACCTGTAGTCCTGAGGTTTGGTGCGTCTTTTTATTGCCGGTATGTACATTTTGTAGTCACATTTTGAGGAGTTGCGGAAGTCGGTTGTATTTGCGTTTGTCCAGTGGGCTCCTGGTGAACTGATTTTTGCGTCTACTTGGTTTTTGACTGCAATGATTTTTATCATTTCAGAGTGATTGTGTGGAACATTTGCAGGGTTTCCTGTATGCATCCTTTACTGTTATAGTGATGTATTGTTGGTTATTGGCAATGAAGTCATTCGCTCTCTTGCACTGTAGTATTTAGAATGCTGCGGGAAGGCTGTTGTTATAAACTGGGAAATTCTCTTCAATTCCTTCGGCTTGAAGGAACCCTCCTGCACAAGAGTCTAGTATGCAATCAGTACTGGTAATGATGTGATAGGGGTCATTCACCTATATAGCACTGGTCAGCTTGGTGAGTTACTGACATAGACTGGTACTCCTTCTTTTCCGTGTACCAGCTCTTCTTTTCAGATTTCTTTCTAGCATCCTTTGACTGAACTCTTGTTTCCTTCGACTCCGAAGGTATTAGGACATTCAAGGCTTAGGAGTTCATTCCATTTTCTTTCATTTCCTTCCATCAAGGGTGATGTACCGCCAAACACATACTGCCCATTAACAAACTGCTACATCTATGTTTAAAATGTCCCTCAGATAATAAATGTGCACGTATTGTAAGTGAATGTGCTATTTTTCCTTAGCAACTGGTCACTTTGTACGAAACTAAGAAATTTTTCTTCTTGTTATTATCATCTTTGCCAATAGAACTTTTTGTATTGGACATGTGTGTTTTCTTGACGATATATATGGGATAGGCGCTTGCTGTAAGCATGCTCTGTGATTATGTAATTCCCTACTGAGAGTGCTCAGAATGCTTAAGCGATCAGCTGAGCTGATTAATGTATTAATAATGGCTCGTTTTGGCTCAGGTGGAATTACATGAGAAGGCATGCACATGTTTTTCCGCATTTGTCAGTTTTTGGTATATTTATGTTATCACTCCGTTGTATTTTTTCCCTCTCTCTTTATGAACACCTCTAGAATTAGAAGTTCGTTATTATTTTCTTACTCTATAGCGAAGTGAACATTAGGCAGTTGTATTTTCCTTTCTGAAATTGAAGTCGAACAGGCACTTAAGTTTGTAAACCATACCGGCACTCTACAGCGTCACATGGTCTTAATGGCGGGTCTTATTGTCAGGAACCTTGTTGGATATGGCAGCTGTTTTGATAAATGGAACGTCTTAAAGACTGGGGACGGTTTCAGAAGGCGTTTACAAAGATAATGCTAGAACCCATGCGGCAAGGGATGCTAATTATTTATTTCTTTTTAAATAATAGGTTTGTGTGATGCCTGACATACAGTGTATCAGATCTTTCGCAAATGGATACTGTCTGTAACTGTTTGTTTGCACCTCACTTGCGAAAGACTACAAACCGTATGGAAACACGTTTCGCGGAAGGCGCCATTGCTCATAGAGGTCTCTGTTTGGATCTGAGTAGAACAAATGAAATATTGAAAATTTAATTATTTATGTATAAATTCTAAGGTGTTAAGGAAATAGTATAACCATTCCTTGGTATTGCAATTTTCCTGAACGGCAGTGTTGCAGTATATTTGAAATAAAAGGAGGTAAAGCAACGGGAAGCAAAAGAGAAGAAAAAGAAATGTGATCAGATCCTGAAATCGTTTCCTATCATAATCAAAGTGATCTCAAATTAATCGATGCCGCTTCTTAACTGAGATAAATACTACGTTTAGACATTTAAACTATCAGTACACTATCTACAAAACATTTGAAGACTTTAGATCAACTTGGGAAACAATCAGTCAAAGAACTACAGTAATATGCACATATAAAATAAATATTAAGATAAAAGAGTGATTGAAAAATAAGTTAACTATGCAATATGTGTATAATATTGCTTTTATTAATAACAAAAAAGAATTAAAGATGCAAAACAATGTAGTAAAATATTACTTACAATTCTTGACTGCAGTTGGGAGGTTTTTCCATTCTATGCCCTTGCTTCAAAAAGTTGAAGAGTTTGTTCGCGGAAACTCCAGGGTATGGACTTCCACCCATCGTCGCTATCTCCCAAAGCAGGACGCCAAAAGACCAGCTAAGGAAAGATTAATGTATCAGCGAAAATCATATTGAAGATTTTTTTAAAATGTGGTTATCAGAACGTAGCTTTCATTGTCATAAGTGTGCAGTTGCAGCCACAAGGGAGAGGAGCAGTAAGGGCAGCTACTCCTATTGATGTTATATTTAATATGCATTATAAACAACTATACAGATATACTTTTACTGTCTTAAGTTTGTATAATATGTGGGGAAAGTTAAATGGTCTTTATTTTCTACTTGTAAATGGTGTACTCGTTAACAACTATTAAGGAAATTGAAATCTGATGGTGAGGAACACTTCATCACCTGGAGGTTTCTCAGCTCAAAAGTGACACTATTTGTTCATCTTTATAGTTACAATATGTTAGAGAAAGGGAGAGCCTCGTGTGTTTACAAAAACAGAATAGTTAGGCTTCTTTCGAAATTTGACAGAAAGATAAACAAAACACTGAGTACTAATAGTAAGGCACTAGAATAGATGAGCATTCTCGTCCGCCATTTTTACTCCTTTATTTCGGAGCAACAGTTGCGGAACACAAACACGCTGACGCTTATAGCACCGTCATCAAGCAGTGTATATAAAAGCATTTATTTAAATTTTAGACATTTTTTTACATAAGTTGCTTAACTGAAAAATATAAATATAATTATAATCTATAATTTTATAATTTGTTATGATTAAATACAAAAAATATGATATTGAATTCTTATATATATGTTATGTATTAAACAATTCATTACATAAAACGAAACAGTTGTTTGTACATAGGTATGTGTGTACAATACGTAGGTATGTATATATCATACAAATTATAGGTTATGTTCTTTCATAGTAACATTCATATTCATAAAAACTGTTGAATCAATTATCATGACGCTCAATCAAATAAAGATTTATTTAATATTTTTATAAAGGTACTTAATTATCACTGTTACTTATATCTACAACTATTATTATCAATACGTATCTATATCTAGTAAACACAACTTATATGGAGCTAAATTGTCTTTTTATTTTACACGCAATATATTTCAGTCTTTTAATTATCACTACAAACCTTTTTTTAAGTCACCTTATTAATAAAAAATCTCTATTTTAATGCACAAAACATTAAAAACACTCAACAAATACACAGCAATACATCCGATTAGTAGCATCGGTTAGCACCAAAGGTGTGAAAATGGCGGATGAGAATACCTACATCTATAGTGCTCTACTAATAGCCAAATGAGTAGGTTTAACTGAGGTTGCTTCACTATCACAAACTACGTGAATACTATGGATCCTTTTGTATGTAGGTATATAAAGAAATTGTATTTTGTGCATATTGATATTGGAGTGTGAATCTTAGATAACCTCCCATCCCTCCCTAGTGCAGTCACTAGGAACCGGAAGAAATTGTTGAGAATATGAAAATTGTTAATATCCATCAGACAGCAATACTTGCAAAATGTAAGCTCTTTCCTAACAATTTGAACACACAGCAATATATTATCGTTACACTCTTAAGTCATCGCCTCAAAGACTACAACTGTATTCCCGGTTACTTCTATCTCGAATGTGCTCGTACGAAGGTAGGTCCATAAATTTCCGGCCTCGCCGATAAGGATTATCTCCTTCACAAAAGCCTTATCTGGTGTCATACCTTATCTGTTAAGTAAATATTTGCAGCTTTAACTGTGTTCAGTTGTTCAGATATAGTTGCATAAAGAAGGTTATATGCAGAAGATTGTGACATATTCAAAATGGAATTTCGAACTGTTATTAAGTTCTTCACAAAAGACCGACTTACTCCAAATTAAATTAAACAGTAATTGGACCGTGTATATATAGGGAAGCATCCACCTCATATTATACCGTAAAAGAAGGGGCCAAACTTCTTCGAATAAGTCGAGAAAGCATTGAAGACGAAGAGTGTGCGAGTTGGTCCTTGGAGGTGCTCACTACTGAATACGTTGCTCTTGTGAAAAGAGAAATTATGGAAGACCGGCGGCTCAAAGTTACAGAAATAACAGCAAGGTTGGGCCTCAACAGTCCTTCGAATTATTCATGAACATTTAAACATGAATAAGGTTAGTACCTAGACTTCTTTCCTTTCAGTCCAAAAGCAGCAACAGGTCATCTTGTGTCAGGCATTTTTATGGCAACGAGAGAGAAGTTCTGCAAACCATTGTTACAGGAGACGAAACTATGGTCCTCTACTATGATCCCTTGTCCAAAAGAGAATCAATGGAGTGGCGTAAACTGGGCGAAGCATCGCCTCTAAAGGCCAAGGTCACTCAGTCAACCAAGAAGATCATGGTCACAATCTTTTGGGACTCTTCACGACTTAAAAGAGTAAATGGAGAGTACTATGTTGGCCTATTGCACAGACTACGTGCTTCCATCAAAGAGTAAAGGTGAGGAAAGCTGAGTGGGGATGTGCGCCTTCTTCACGACAGACAACGCGCCTGTGCACACAGCTCTTGTTGCGAGAAAGCTGTGAAGAAATGTGGCTTCAAGGAGATCGACCATCCACCTGATCTGGCTCCCGGTGACTATTTCCTCTTCTCAAAACTCAAGAAGGACCTTGGAGGAAGGAAATATGTGTGACAAAGAAGTGAGTATGCTGTTTATGCCCATTTTGCAGACAGGACTTTTGATTATTTTTGGGGTGGATTGAAATGTTAATTCAAAGATGTGAGAAATGCATTGCAATAAAGAATAACTATATTGAAAAGTGAAATAAAGTTTTTGTCTTTATCATACCTAGAAAATGGTTAGGCCGGAAACTTATGGACATACTCTTGTACCAAATTTTTATTTTACAACTGTTTAACATCAGCAGTTCAAGTGTTGTGTAACAAGAGCTAATTAAGAGTATGTTAATTTTTAAAAATACGGTCTGCCAGTAAGAAGTTTGTTTGAAAGTTAATACCAAGTTAATATTTCTTTATTTTAGACCGGTTCTAAACACTAGTCTCAGCAGTATAGATTCAAAAGATTGTATTTGTATTACTTTTATACTCTAAGATGCACGAAAACATTGCTAAGAACATGACAGATGATTATCTCGGCGATTTAGGTTATGATATTAATTCGTCGAGGGGAGAAGGAAAAAGTAATCAGGGGATTCCATTATTGAAAAAATTATAGACTATTGCGGTAAGAAGGTAAGGAGAACTCGGTTTTTGTTTAAATGCTTATTTCAATTTTCAAACTGCAATTTCATTTGCTGTATAAGACGTCAATCCTTCCTCAGGGTTTTCATTACATTTTAACAGCATTTATGAACCAGGATAGTGTACTGATACATAATAATGAACTCATCAGCGATTATCAAAATCTAATTGCTATTTAGATCGCTTAGTATGTGTAGACTGTGTATTTGGTATGTTATACATAGCAACATGTCGATAAATATCCTCAAGTACTTAAAAAGCGAAAAGCTAAAGGAGCTTTTGTACAATAGGTTACAGGTATAAGAAAAACAGCTTTCAACAGACTTAAGGATAGTAAGGTGAAGTTGGCGTGTGGCAAGTTAGTAGAAGCGATCCAGTATTAAACATGCCCAGAATATGAAAATGCGCACTGCCTCAACAACTGTTACAATGCTTTGCTTGAGATGAACGTATCTATACGGTATGTTGCTAAATGTGTTATTCAATGTAGAGGCGGTGCTGGTGTTCTTAGAGATTGTTTATGGACTCGTGCACTTCAGGCATAGGCTTTTTGGGCAACCCAAAACCTTTTATAGCAGTTCGAACTTTTTTTTTTTTTTTTTTTTTTTTTCCAGTGTTTAACGCCCGTTTTTACTACTGAGGCATCACAGGCGGTGGACACTGGTGATACATGAGATGAAATGATATATTGGGAAAGGATTTTTTTTTAAGGAAGGAAGCGTTTCAGGCCTAAGTATAGAGTATCTCCCCGGCATTTGCCATTTATGAGGACTTAGGAAAACCTGGAAAAAGCCTGAGGGAGGATGGTCCTGGCGGGAACAAACCCCAGACCTCCCGCTCGCCAGCCCGCGCCTTAACGACCTCGACCACCCGTAGCGGCAGGTTCGAACTCTGTATCCTTAATAAGGTCAAGAGCCCCCTTACTCCCTTGAGGGAATCGTTCATATTATTATATACTTGCAAAGCGAAGATTTGGAGTCTGCTCCTCTCAAAGACCTCACATTCTAAAAGTATGTGCTTCACTGTTGTTACAAAATCTGTACATGGGTTCCCCCTGAAAGAGCCCTAATTCCTGGAGATATTTTCTGAAATGTCGCAGCAATCGTCTTAACTTTCTTCTGCCAAATTTCAGAAATGTTTTAGTAAGGTCAATTGGCAAACATTTTGCCAAGAGTTTCTCTGGGATAATTCGGCCATCGTTTCTTGTGTTGATACCTATCACATAACCTTATAGCGGTTCTAGCTACGATTTACTAACACCGCAGGCTGGTTCATATCCAATATAAGAACTGGATGCTCCCTTCTTGGCCAGTTTGTCTGCTTCTCCATTCCCTATCACATCCTATGGCCTGGCACCGTCTCAACTCCAGGGAGTTGTCACATGACAAAACCATCAGTGTTTGAGGACAGTCCCAAAACAGTTTTGAATTAATTTGCTAAGAACCAAGTGCTGGAAAAGCAGCTTGACTGTCTGAAAGGATACGCTGGGTAGCCTTTTTCAATATCCTTATGAGCGCAGGTCAAGATTGAAAAGATGCCTGAAAGACAGTGCAGTATTTTCCAAGACTTAAACTTGGGATCATCGTATATTCCGGCTCCAGTTAGGTTACATCCGTGGGCTGTCCATGTACTATATTAGATGTCCATGAACACCCTGGGTGTTTGTCAAGAAATGCTTCATTAATCCTACATAAATGAAAATATGATCTAATGAAGGCTTGCGCGTAAATGCATACACTCTTTGTCGTAGATACAACTCAGGACCATACAGCAAAACAACAGCCGTTTTCATTCGGACATTTCTTCAAACACAGTAGAGCAACAGCTGCTGAAATTTAAATAACAATAACACCTCTAATTAGTGTTCATGATGTGAAGCAAGTCAACCTCAGAACCAAGTATTGGCTCATTATGGGGAACATTCACTTTGAATGTAGAAATACAAGGGAGGTCTTGGGTTCAAATTCCTTGAGTGTCAATCATCTTGAACTGATTTGGCTATACTGTGGTTTCTCATGAAATGGACTTTCTTTCCCATGAGTTTTATTCCGTTGGTTCTGTTACATGGTTTAAATTGCTAGGGGAAGTAAACTGGTACTATGTGCTTTTGTGACAGTAGGTTGCGTCTTGGAGAAATTTTCTGCCACGGCATCTGTACGTAAGCGGTCTCTCTGAAAGACTCGAAACTTGGCCTTCGCCTGTGTCGGGATGTTCTAATTGGAAATGTTGTTAGTAATCCTTTACGTTCATACTTCACCGCCCATGGATCTTGGACATCCAGTGCTTCCCTTTCCTCATCATTTCCTCAGGCACAAACGACTGCCCTTGAGCAAGGCTGAAGTACCAAAATGTCCTCCGTCTCTGCCAACCCAAACTATTGCAACATCGCACATTAAGCAAACACGGGCAAGTAAAACATGACGAAGTGCACAAGAAATGGAAGAAATAACGGTACCAAGGAGGAAAGTGGATTTATAATAAGTAGACTTGTAACTGATAGGTTGATCAACGCACTTACAATAGAATAGTAAAGTCTAGCATGAAAATACCCCCTACCCTAGAAGAATAAAATAATATACAACAGAAGCTTACACGTCACTCTGTGTTGTGTAGACCTGGTGCAGCAAGGACTCTAGCGCCATCCACTTGACCGGGAGCAATCCGTTGTCCTTCTTCCGGTAAATGTTTTGCTGATACACGTCCCGACTCAAGCCGAAGTCAGATATCTTGACGGTATATTCCGAAGCGAGCAGCACGTTTCTTGCAGCCAAATCTCTGTGTATCACCCGACAGCATGCAAGATACTCCTACATAAACACAATGATATGAACAATTTTGCTACAAATCTAATAATACAAGATGCATTTTTAAGGAAACTAAACAATAAAAATAAAATGTGAATGGGAAATATGTGTTCAGAAGAGATTTTTCGTGTTCTGCACTTTTTCAATATATCTATTAAATAAATCCTCATATCATTTATATCCGGTATTACTAAATACAACACTGGATCCTCTCGGGATAATAGAGATGAAAACGAACATCTTGTTAGGTAGTTATAGTTTTGAAATTAATAAGTACGGCATCGGCTTTCGAAGGAACGAATTATAAATCGGAGATTTATTTGAGGATAAAATGATTACAATTTTCATTAATTAGTTGTAACAGCCGTAACTATATACAGTGTGCGAAATGTGTTAAATATACCATGATGTTTCGACGGTAAAATTAATCCTACAGTTCCTGCGTTTGTGTGCTCGAGGAATTTCTCCTGATATTAGGGATAGCTTGTGGTATCAACACGATGGTGCATCTCCTTACTTCTCCATTGCTGTTTGATAGCATTTGGTAAGCTGTGGATCCATTACCCTGCCACTCATTCTTTTGATCGGATTTTGTAAAAGATTAGAAATAAAGAGTAAAGTGTAATTGTTTTATTCTCAATATTCTCTAAACACTTTTCCTACCTTATCGCTCACAAATGGACATTAATTTAATTTTAGACCTATGGTTATTAAAAAATAAACTCGTGTTTTGGTTTCTTCCAATACTCCTAGTCGTTAAAGTATTGAATTTAAGAACAGCCTGTATGAATAAATTACAGTACTTCATTTTGAAGACTATATCTAATAATCTCTGATTTGGAAAGAACAATCCTCATTTTTTGTATCTTCTACCTGTATCCACGATAAATCGTAATGGTGCAATGTCTTAATACCAGGATATTATTGCAATATTCTATTAAAACTGCTTGGAGTTAGATATTTCACTTTTATAATTCCAAAAATTGCTACAACATTTCCCAGCTTATGAAACGTAGAACATGATACGTCTTTAAAACTTTTGAAAGATACATTTTCACTTTGAAGTACAACAAATATACCGCCCTTAAGACAGTCCCGTTTTAATGAAGCTGAATTAGAATTGTTAAATAACTATGAACTAAAAACCTTAGTTATTAAAATATAAAACGTTACCGAATTAATGAAAGTAAATTGTTGTTGGGCAATGGAGTTGTACAGCACTGCCTCGTGTTTAATTTTCAGAATGAATATATTTAAAACTAAAATTGAAAATTTGAACGAAGAGGAAAAAAATAATATATATTCAGCTAATTTGTTTCACATTCTTAAAATACATAAGATTTAATATGATAACAAAACAAAAAATAATGTTATTTAAAAGAAGTAAAGTACCATCATAGATAGATATCTATGTTGAAAAGTCTATAGTAAATAGAAAAATAGTTCATAAAAAAGAAAATTGTAGAAGTTAAACGAAGCACAATAGTAACAAGAAACACAAGGGTTAAACTCACCATGCCAATGGCAATCTGACGAGCAATGGATAGCAGGTCTGTGGAGGTCAGCTTCTTCTGCTTTTTGTCCCGCGCTCTTCCATTATTTGCAGGGAAATTGTTGCAGCTACCAGCAGCTTCGTCATCTGCAATTGGAATAAACATTAACTGCATGTGTTATATTGAACATTTGTATGTACTGGATGTTAAAGAAGTACACCGAATAGTTTCAGAGATTGTAGAGTGGATCCTAGACAAGTAATTTGAGATAGGAAATGTTATTCTGTTGGATAGGAGAGATAGTGAGGTTATTTTTGAGTTATGGTGGCGCTTTTTCCAATGTGCAGTCGCACTGTGCAGGCTAGAAACTCAAATAACCCCACTGTATATGCATCATCTCATGCATTATATGAAATCTTTAAGAGTTGAGATCACCAAGCATTTTTATATAATGTCCTATCTAATAAATGTATTATGACGCTAATTAAAAACGCATGTTTGTTGCATCGAAGATGAAGCTTTTTAATGGTGTTTAACTCCCGTTTTCACTACTGAGGCACCACAGGCGGTGAACACTGGTGATATATGAGATGATATATTGGAAAAGGATTTTTTAAGGAAGGAAACGCTCTAGGCCTAAGTTTAGGGTACCTCCGGCATTTGCCAGTTATTAGGATTGAGGAAAACCTGGAAAAAATCTCAGTCTGGGAGGACGGTCCTGGCGGGATTCGAACCCCATACCTCTCGCTCACGAGTCCGCGCCTTAACGACCTCGGTCACCCGTGGCGGTGAGATGAATTGGTTGGAAAGAACATGTAGGGCACTTGTGGACTCAAGATGGGCACATGGCATGTAAATATGGGAGATAAGGCAAGTTGGAAATTGATGGATAGGGTACTAAGTAGTTTTGTAAGATAGTGTTGAAAATTCCAGTAAATGCTGCAAATACAGGGGCCCTGTTGGAAATGGGGACGATCTGTGTGAAAGGGTGGGTAAGAGAGAGTTTTGAAGTATAGGTTTAGAATGCAACAAACGTCGGAAGTTTCTTTGTTAAATGAATGTTTAAAATATCAGGAGTCTGGGGGGGGTAGAGGCTTTCTATTGGGTAAACAAAGTTTGGGGGGGAGTTAACAAGGAATGGATGATGTATGGTTAAGAAGAGGTGAATTGGAAACAGATTTGAGAAAGGTTTGAGAATATAGATGAACAGATGTTACGTTCTATAATGACGAGGAAGAGGTCACTAATGTTCTATCAGGAGATAAAAGGGCATATTAAAAGAGACAGATACATTAGTAAGTGTAATAAGCAGTAGAAATAGGGAATGACATGGTTTAGATTAGGAATCTGGAGCATAAAGGGTTTTACAAGTGATTGTGTGCATGGTGTTTGTCCTACATGTGGAGCTTATTTTGTTTGAATGCTCAGGAACAAGTGAATGGAGACAACAAACAATATAGAGTGAGTGATTGAAGCAAACAGCAGTAAAGAAAACGTTCAGTGACCAAAGACAAATTAGGAATCTTGGGGAATGTTTGTACAGAGTTAAGAACAAATGGTTATGGTCAGTGAGGAGAGAGAACCAGAGATTCTAATTGTGTTTGCCTTGGGTGGCTGAATGGTGTGATTACATGTGTAGTAGATGTGAAGTTTAAATATGTACGGATGTAAGTTAATTAAGGGCAAGAGTTTTATAAATGAGAACAGAGTCATTGATAATTTAGGGTAATTATTGAATTGTATGTAGTGTTTTAGTGTATCATTATAGCGTTTCTTTGTTTAGTAACAGGGGTGGATACCCGAAGGCTGGGATTTAACAAACGCTGTTTAATATACTTAATGAATGGTGTAATTTTGTATGTTAATTAAATTTTTGTATCGGAATGAATTGAAATATTGGCCTGAAATAGAACCGGGCTAGAACTTTATAACTTTAAGCGACTTGTGGTTTAAACACTTTCAGATGTAAATAAAATAAAATTAAAAAAAAAAAAAAAAACATGTTTGATGTTCTGACAAAATCCAACGCGTTTTGGATTCCCGAAAAACAAAACAAGATATTAGTGCTTACTCCCTGACCATACAGCATTTCATTAACTATCCTGAAATAAGTAGTTTTCGACTCTTTCAGATGATTTAATGCGAGCTTCACAAACTCTCAGCAATCGCATCACTTATAGGAGATTGTATATTAGCCGAACACCCGGTTTTTCACTTAAGTAGAAGGAATGGGAAGACCTCCCTATAATTCCAACATTTACGGGTTAAGAAGTACATTTTCGCCGAGTGGCGAGGAGCCATTGTCTAGTGTGGCGACTTCAGGTGTGTAAAAAGCGTAGCTTCTGTCCACAGTAGAGAAGTGAAGTGAGATCTATTGGTGATAATGATGATAAAACGAAAACTCCTTAGGGAGATGGAAATAAACAAAATCCCACTATTTCTTGGAAGGTCGTTTGCAGTGTGGTGTCCCTAAAGATCGATGTTCTAAGCATTATTACTGAAATTCCTTAAAATGCCGATTGAAACAGCTCACAAAGTTCTGCGAGTAACTCAATTGTAGTTCCAACTTCAGTATAACTTTTTTTTTTTTTTTTTTTTTTTTACATTAAATCATTTGACCAAAATGAACATTACAGGATATGCATGCTCTCTTCCCATCTGACATACACACCTAATTTGAACTCATAAAAATTAGATTCTTCTGGCAAATGAATGTAGAACAGGTTGATCATAAAATACCCTGTATCATTAACGGTGTTAAGAATGAAGATTTCGTGTATATGTGTGTGTATATATATATATATATATATATATATATATATATATGTGTGTGTGTGTGTGTGTGTGTGTGTGTGTGTGTGTGAAAAATAATGTAACACTGTTAACAACGTAACTAAAATAACAAAATTCTAAAAAGGCATAAAAAGGATAAAACACTTGGAAAGTCATAATTTTGTGCGCGTTTTATCCTCTTTCTGCTTTTCTAGTTATTGTTATTTCAGTTACATTGTTTATAGTGTTATATTATTTTTCATTTATATACGAGGGTAGGTCCACAAGTTTCCGGTCTCGCCGATAAGGATTATCGCCTTCACAAAATCCTTATCTGGTGTCATACCTTATCTGTTAAGTAAATAATTGCAGCTGTAACTGTGTTCAGCTGTTCAGATATAGTTGCATAAAGAAGGCTATGTGTAGAAGATTGTGACATGTTCAAAATGGAGTATCGATCTATTATTAAGTTCTTCACAAAAGAAGGACTTACTCCAAACTAAATTAAACAGCGATTGGACGATGTATATGGGGAAGCACCCCCCTCATATTCTACCGTAAAAGAATGGCCAAACTTTCTCGAATGGGTCGAGAAAGCATTGAAGACGAATAGCGTGCAGTTCGGCCCTTGGAGGTGCTCACTCCTGAAAACATCGCTCTTGTGGAAGGAGAAATTATGGAAGACCGGCGGCTCAAAGTTACAGAAATAGCAGCCGGTTGGTCTTTCTAAAACAACAATCCTTCGAATTATTCATGAACATTTAAACATGAATAAGATTAGTATCTAGATTTCTTTCCTCAGTCCAAAAGCAGCAATGATTCATCTGTTGTTAGGCATTTTTGGAGCTCTGCCATGGCAACGCAACGAGAGAGAAGTTCTGCAAACCATTGTTACAGGATATGAAACTATGGTCCTCTACTATGATCTCATGTCCAAAAGAGAATTAACGGAGTGACGTAAACCTGGTGAAATACCGCCCCTAAAAGTCAAGGTCACTGAGTGAACCAAGAAGATCATGACCACAATCTTTTAGGACTGTGAAGGAATATTCTTCATTGACTTCAATGAGAGGAACACTACAGCAAGTGGAGAGTACTATGCTGGCCTACTGCACAGATTACGTGCTTCCATTAAAGAGAAAAAGCGAGGAAAGCACTCAGTGTGGTGTGTGCCTTCTTCACGACAACGCCCTTGTGCACACAGATCTTGTTACAAAGGAAACTGTGAAGAAATGTGGCCTCAAGGAGATTGACCATCCACCCTACAGCCCATATCTAGCTCCCAGTGACTATTCCTCTTCTCAGAACTTTACAGTGTATCAGAGGAAGAACTGGAAAGTTTCTGTTCACAAGTAAGCATTACATACACCAATAATACTTTATTTGTATATATAAAGCCACGGGTGACCGAGATCAATAAGGCATGGACTTGTGAGGTCTGGAGATCGATTCCCGCCTGGACCATCCTCCATTTTCTTAAGTTTTTTCCAGGTTTTTCTCAGTCCTCATAAATAGTAAATGACGGATAGATACCCTAAACTTAGGCCTGGAATGCTTCCTTCCTTTAAAAAAATCCTTTCCAATTTATCATTTCATTTCATGTGTCCATTGCCTGTGATGCCTCAGTAGTTAAACCGGCATTAAACACTATTAAAAAAAAAAAAAAACTTTTTCGCTGTCTAAAAACAACCTGACCCTACGCGGGCCTTAAGAAAGGACATTAAGAGAGGACGGCAAGTGCAAAAAATGGCAGTGGTAATGTTAAATTAAATAATAAACACCTCTTAATTCATAGCAGGTGCATGTTCTTATGTATTTAAGGAAATGTTTCAGAAAGTCTAATTGAATAAGTAACATTTTCAATTATCACTAACATAAATAAAACGAAAGATGGATTGGCTGCGCAAAAGCTTTGCTTCACGTCAAGAATATCTGATTTATATGTATTCTTTTGCATTTTGACATTTTACTCGTTTGTTTTCAACTCAGCTCTAGCATTATGTTTTATCATACACAAATCCTGCCATGATTTTCATTATCTGGCTCGAATCTCAATAAACTCCTTCAATTGCAGGAAGTCGCACCTTCTACGCAGTTAGTGAGGTGGGTGGTTGCTTTGAAACGATGGCGTTCGTTTAACTCTGGGAAAAGGTACGAGATAAGACCAGTATCGCATATCTCATTACGTGTGCTAATAAAATATCTCAGTTTCACAAATGAGTTCCTCTCTGTAAACTCATTATCTTTTACTACACAACCAGTGGAGAAGTCAGGTTGCTAGTGAATAATTGTAGCGATTTGGTGCAACTCTTGTAATAAGTAAATTACATACAATAATTTTCATTTCATAACATAAAAATGGAGTCAAGAAATTTAATATTTATACATAGTGGGTGCCAAAATGTATACACACTTCAAGCAAAGAACAAACTGCGTTAACATAACAAAACTGAATTCACACAAACAGAAAATGATGAGCACTAATCATCTTAGACTTTTACAGTTACAACAGTTGCTCAAAATGCCCACCATCGCCTCCGATACACTTCAGAGTACGAAGACCTCATCCTCTTGCACCATGTTCCGAAACTACTCACAGTACTGCATTCTCCGATCAGGGTCATCTTCATGCAAAAGTCTTGGGATGAAAACTTTCAACTTTGCTGTTTTAATAACACGACGTACGCTGGTTCTGCTAATCCCAGTCTCACGTGCACATTGCTTTGTAGATTTCTGCGGTGAGTGCTCAAAACATTCCAAAACCATAGCCAGGGACGCGGGACTTGTTGCTGTGCGAAGTCTCCCAGATCTGCCCTTGTGAACATCGCATACCGTACCATGAGTCTCAAATTTGTCTGAAATGCGTGCAGTTGTTTCTCGCGTTGGCGGTTCTGTTCTGTACACACGTCTCCATTGCCTTTGAACTTCAACAACATTCTCGGTTTTCCAACACCACTTCAAAATTGCTTTCCGCTGTTCAAACGATAATTTTGGCTCCATGTTGTTGTAGCAACGCTAGTATAACGTAATGTGAGTCACATCTGTTTACAGAACATCATACTACACATTACTGTTGTTTTTCGGTTTTGAAATATATTAAATAGATATCAACTGTGAAAGTGTGTATATATTTTTGGCACCCTCGGTATTTAGTCATTAGTCTATTAGGAAGACATGAAACCGTTTAAAAGTTGTGCGCACATACCTGAAGATTCCAACAGCAGATCAGCATATTTGACTTGTGCTTCTGACTTACTACATCCTCCAGCTTCGTTCATCTCAGTCCATTTCTGCAACCATTCCAAACTTTGCACATACCAATTGTCAAGCTGCAAGCACTTCTACAATATCTAAGCACTCATGAAACCATTTACTGAATTATAAGGACAACAAATAAGCCCAATGCGTATACAGTGCCTGTTATTAATGTATTCTAGCAAGAGCGTGAGGGCGATGGTTCGTGTAATGTTGCATATCACAATTAACAAAAAGTATGAAATTAAAAGCTATTGAAAATATCCTTATATACTACATAATATAGTACATTAAAATATTATCAATACATTACTAAAAGATACCTAAAACACACAAAAATAATACTAATCTTACTTATTAGATATTTTCCTTCTATAGTTACTTGTTTACATTCTGGTCTTAAACAACTCCAGGCTATTAGTGTATTGATTACCATCATATTGCTGTATTATCATATCCTTGTTTATACTTCTCTGACCTATTGTACTTTTAAGGTTATGTTTCCCTCTACCTTCCTCTTAAGCATTCTTATTCACTCCTCTCTAACTTTTCCCAAATAGTTAGCTTTCATTTTTATATCATTTTCTCCTTTTAAAGTTAAAATCTTTCTAATTAATATTTCCCCATCTAAATACTTCCATTTTGGGTGCCAAGCCTGGTCTCTCCATACTTTTGTTTGCCTACAATATAATAAACAATGAAAATCTGTATAGATTTCTCCACACAATGGACATTTTTTACGTCTTTATCATATCATATCATCATCTGTTTTAAATTCATAACTCCAGTTTTGGTCCAAGTAAACCCTTTCCAACTTGCTTTATCACATTGTTCTATATATTTTTCCTTACCCCATACTGTTTTATTTCCCTATAAAATCTCAACGAACTCTTTTATCTGCAACAACCAAATATTTCTTGCCTTTTAATATTTTCGAATCTTAGGTTTATTTCTTCTCAGAATCCTCTGTTTTGGTATTTCCTTTTTATATCTAAGTTTCCCATATCTACCTGTTGTACATTTCCTGCACTTTGAGATACCATGATGCTTTTCACTTACGCTTCACTTGAACACTGAAATATTCTTGAATAATATCACTCTCTTCCAATGTGGGCTAAGTAACTATATCATAAGCAATAACCACTTTTTTTCTCCTAGTATCTTCTTTATCCCTTCTAGCCAAACCTTCCAAAATTTCTCTGAAATACCGCCAATACTATTTGCTTTCTTTACCTTTAGACTCATGCTTGCCTCCTACACCCAAGATCTCGGGTTCGAACCCGGCCAGGACCGATGGATTTTTTCGGGCGTAAAAATCCTAAGTATGGCTTCCTTCGGAAGGGAAGTAAAGCCGTGGGTCCCGTGTCGTACATTTACGGCACGAAAAAGAACCTCAAGCCTGAAAGAGAGGCCTATCAGAAAAATTTTTCGGCCGTTTAACGCCATGAGTTGAATGGGACGCTGATGACCTGAGATGTTAAAGAGCGTCCGTAAATAAATCAATCAAAAAAAAATCTTTAGACCCTTATTTTCATCATGGAGTTCTTCCTCCTCAATCTCCCTATCCATTTCATCAAAACTGCCTGATTTCCTAGAAAATAGATAGATAGATAGATAGATAGATAGATAGATAGATAGATAGATATTTAGATAGATAGATAGATAGATATATAGATAGATAGATAGATAGATAGATAGATAGATAGATAGATAGATAGATAGATAGATAGATAGATAGATAGATAGATAGATAGATAGGTGGTTGGGTAGACAGACAGACAGATAGATGGATAGACAGATAGACAGACAGACAGATAGACAGACAGATAGATAGATAGATAAATAGATAGATAGATAGATAGATAGGTGGTTGGGTAGACAGACAGACAGATAGATGAATAGACAGACAGACAGATAGATAGATAGATAGATAGATAGATAGATAGGTAGGTGGGTGGGTAGACAGACAGACACACAGATAGATGGATAGACAGACAGATAGATAGATAGGTAGGTAGGTAGGTAGGTAGGTAGGTAGGTAGGTAGGTAGGTAGGTAGGTAGGTAGGTAGGTAGGTAGGTAGGTAGGTAGGTAGGTAGGTAGGTAGGTAGGTAGGTAGGTAGGTAGGTAGGTAGGTAGGTAGGTAGGTAGGTAGGTAGGTAGGTAGGTAGGTAGGTAGGTAGGTAGGTAGGTAGGTAGGTAGGTAGGTAGGTAGGTAGGTAGGTAGGTAGGTAGGTAGGTAGGTAGGTAGGTAGGTAGGTAGGTAGGTAGGTAGGTAGGTAGGTAGGTAGGTAGGTAGGTAGGTAGGTAGGTAGGTAGGTAGGTAGGTAGGTAGGTAGGTAGGTAGGTAGGTAGGTAGGTAGGTAGGTAGGTAGGTAGGTAGGTAGGTAGGTAGGTAGGTAGGTAGGTAGGTAGGTAGGTAGGTAGGTAGGTAGGTAGGTAGGTAGGTAGGTAGGTAGGTAGGTAGGTAGGTAGGTAGGTAGGTAGGTAGGTAGGTAGGTAGGTAGGTAGGTAGGTAGGTAGGTAGGTAGGTAGGTAGGTAGGTAGGTAGG
>CM060839.1:71152904-71212904 GCA_030762175.1 Metallyticus violacea | reverse complement strand
TTATTATATAGTACTTACATATCTAAACTTTCCAGTCTGAATAACACATATTTGTAATAAATGTAATTAAAAAAACGCCAATTTAGATATTTAGAGGGAAGTTTAAAACCAATATTGACTTTATTTTAGGTTTCAAATCTTACCCCCAATCACTTCCAATTTGGGTACTTTAATTTTAGAAAATGTAATTGTTATTATATATCTTTTGTTTCCTATCATTGCCTGGTAATCTGGATTCTCGCGATTGTTGTTTTAAGTTGGATTGAATAAATAATAAACTAATATATTAGCAAAATACAATTATTACATTAATTTCTAAATATTTTTTGTTTCAGGCTTTGTTTTTTCCATATTTAAACAACGATAAAAATCCAGTTGCCAAGCAAAGATAGAAAATAAAATATGTAATAACAACTGAATCCTCTATAAAATTAAGTGTTAAAAGATAGCGGTGTCATTTGAAAATTGAAAGTCGCTTGGGAGAAGGTGTGAAACCATTGTTTTCAAACTGTCCTCTCAGTATCTAAATTGATGTGTTTTTCTTTCTTTGATTTATTTAATATAGTTAGTTATTGAAATAGGAAAGTTTTGAAATGAAAATTCTGTAAATCTACCGCTCGTGCTATTCCACGAATCTTTCAAAATATTTTTAACTTGCCAAAATTATTTTTATTTGTCGACTGACAGTATTTGAAGAACCATTATTTTATTAATTTATATAAATAGTTATGATTGTTTACAACATCCTTATTCCGTTAAACTCAATGTCTAAAAAGTGTGAAGACAAAGGGATCACGTAACAAGGAATAGCAAGAGTAATACAAGTAGAATGTGGGATCTATTACAAGCGGCGGGTCTGCTTTCGATTCCAGATTGTGTTAGGTTTCTAACCAATGTTTTTTTTTTTTTCTTTATGGTAAATATATGGGAAACTTAGACCACAAAGTCCTTCGGTTGAGCTGGTCATCTTATTTGTTACAATAAATCTGAAGGTTGTGGTGCCATGATATTTAATACTAGAACGTGTGTTTACATGTAATAGATACAATTAATAATTACACCGCGCATTATTGCATTAATCCGTACAGGAATGCATCTTTTATAAGGTAAAGAAATTATTTTAGAAACAAAATGTTGAGAAAATAGCACACAAGAAGGGCAAGAGTTAAAACGAACCACAGAAAGACAGAACTAATTTTTTCAGACGAACGAAGCAAAGGAGAGGATCTCAATAGTATCCCCATTCCTCAATTCTGAAATGCATAAAAAGAAGAATATATTCTCAGCTTCCAGACACAAGATACATTCTTCTGTGATGATGGGTGTTGTAACGATGACCGAAACACCGACTTGAGAGTGTCATAACCTCAAATGCTTAGAATGTTTCATTCCCCTGTAAACTTTCCAAGCTATGACTTACCTTTCTGAGGTAATTTTGCAAGTCCCCTAGAGCACAGTACTCCACTATAAGCTGCAGTTTACCCTCTATGGTGCAGCAGCCAATAAGAGACACTATGTGGGGATGGTGACCAACATTTTGCATCATGTTGATTTCTTTTCGAAAATGACGCACGTCTTCCATGGTATAATCATCTGAAACATATATCCTGTATTAAAATAAATAATTGAGGATTGCATCTCTAACAATTGTGCCTAACAAAAAGGGATCTGAAGATGACAAAGAGAATGGTAATGGTCTCTATTTTGATTCTCCAACTTCCTGGCCTATTGCGAACTGAAGAGACAAAACACTGAGACCCTGCTTTTATTTTAGAAAGTATAGGGTTATCCAATTATATGATGACTGACACGGCGGCCAGCTGGCATACACTAGAGTCGGTCAAGTCAACGTAAGCGTCGATGATAGAAACGTTATAGTGGCATTTATAAAATTATGTGCTCATCCATATCATGTAAAGAAATGCTGGAATTGTTTTCAGTTTCCACATCTGCTTATGGAATAACACATTTCTTTTCTTTATACTCTCTCAGAAATTAAATTAAGTATTGATGGATATTATTTTGTAGTTCGTATAAAGTGTGTGTGGGTACTACTAATTTACGAATCGTATTACGAATTGGAACTCGATTACCTGGGAATTTCTTTTCAAACGTTATCTTGATATGAGGAGTGAACTTGGTACGGTTTCGTTGTTGTGGTTCACAATAATTAGGTCAGTAGCACACTTTACTCTAAGATTAACATGCGAGTTGTTTCATTCATTGTTCCAACGACGCTGAATAGCAAGAGATTCAAGACCAACGTAGCATCTCGGTAAATCTCACCTGTCCAGACTCGTGTAGCCCGACTTGCTTTGAGCGGTACGTATCGGCCGCTGCAGTTTTCCGCTGATACTTCCATCATTAGATAATTGGATCATAAATTAATCATCAGTTTATCCCGTAACATTTTATTACAAGAGGTTTATGATTATAACTCAATATTATTTCTACCTACCTCACCTAATTTTTCGTTTTTCTTGACTTTATTCTTCTGTCATACTAATCCACTTCTCTCACAGTTTTAAGAAACTTGATTAATCGTGTTTTCAAAAGGAGAAACTTTATGATAACTTCTTTGCAATAGCAATAAGTAATTGGGTTAGTCTTAGGAAACGAGCAAACGTAATATTATCCATAAGTATCTAGATTGTGCTGTGCACGTTTTTTAATTGTGTAATATCTTAATAGAAACTCCGCTTTTGTGCAAGCATTTGCATATAATAGTCATGTTGTCATGACCGATTTGGATTTTGTTCGGCACTGTAGCAGAAAAGAATAAAAATTATCTTCTAATGTGGCAATAAAGATAGCATTTAAATTTTATCAGTCAAGTTATAAATACTCGTATAATAAAAACATAAGGCTGCCTGCAGTAATACAGTCTGAGCATTCAGGTTTCCCTGTTTTAAATGATGGAATTGACCCTCATAAACAATGAGACCTCAAATAAAAGTTACAGAAGTAAGATTTATAACAACTGAGTCGAGACAAACCGACAAACCTCTACAATTATTATCGCAGGCACCAATTTATGTGTTTTGAAATTGCCACCTTTTTACGTAACAAATCAAATCCGTAGCGCAGTTTTTAACTAATCTAGACGTTTCCTACAGTTCTAATACGTGTTTTTGTCTTCTTTGTGCTTATAGTAGGTGTTAAACAATTATTTTACACAATGTTGGAGGATTTCGAAGAATAAAATAAAATCTGAGCTGTTTAGTAGTAGGCATATTAAGAAATACAAAATATACAGCGTGGCTGTTATTAAAAAGGTAAGAATAAAACTCTTAAATGAGTACGTAGAATTTTATTAATCCTAACACTCCAGGAAAAAAAAACAGCTAGACATCTTAAACAATATTCAAAGTAAAAGAATTAATAATAATAATAATAATAATAATAATAATAATAATAATAATAATAATAATAATATAGAAGCTGAAAAAAAGATTATATTCATATTTCACCTGAAAGCATCTTGATGGCCACGTCTAGCCACGTGCCATCCTCCTTTTTCATCGTACCCCGCCTGACAATACCGAAAGCTCCGGAGCCCAATATGTTTCCCATAAGCAGAGTGTCTCGAGGTATTTCCCACGCTGGGTCACAGTAGTCGCTGATATCTTTCTCCTTATCATCTATATTTCTGCTATCCTCCAAAGTTTCATTCTTTACTTCTTCCATTTGCTAAAATAGAACGTACAATAAAGCAAATGTCAACAACTTTCCTTTGAATATTTTCAATCACACACACTCACAGTGGGTTTAGTTTTGGTTATAAATACCATCAAATCTTATGCTAACATTAGTTTTGGTTATAAATACCATCAAATCTTATGCTAACATTAGTTTTGGTTATAAATACCATCAAATCTTATGCTAACATTTTTATGGCATACTTAGATAACCTCTTGCTTCATTATTATGATCGAAATACCGAGGGTGCCAAAAAAATGTATACACACTTTCACAGTAAATATCTATTTAATATATTTCAAAGTTAAATAGAAAAACAAAAGTAATGTGTAGTATGATGTTCTGTAAACAGATGTGACTCACATTACGTTATGCTAGCGTTGCTACAACGAAATGGAGCCAAGATTGTCGTTGAAGAGCGGAAAGCAATTTTGAAGTAATATTGGAAAACCGAGAATGTTGTTGAAGTTAAAGACAATTGGACCATTCTTTTTTGAAGGAACAGTAACTGACCTCAGAGTACCTGAACATGATACGCACATCGGTCTTACCCGTCATTCACATACTCTATGGAAATGAGGAACTTTACTTCCAACAGGATGGTGCACAGCACATTTCCACCTAGATGTATATGCGTATCTTGATGACAATCTTCCAAGACACTGAGTTTTCACCGCATTCTCCGGATCTAACTCCGTTCGACTTCGCCGATGGTGGGCATTTTGAGCAACTGTGGTAACTGTAAAAGTGTAAGATGATTAGTGCTCATTATTTTCTGTTTGTGTGAATTCAGTTTTGTTATGTTAGTACAGTTTTTTCTTTGTTTGAAGTGTGTATACACTTCTTTTGGCACCCTCTGTATATTCTTCGTGCTTTGGACATATGACACAGAATCACTCGATCAGTCCCTTCAAATCAACTCCAAGTTTTCAGTTAGGTTCACTTCTTCTGTCTTCCCACTACCGCGGATTTCCTATACACATATTAATATCTCTATATACAACGACTACCCCTTTTTAGTCCAAGCGCATAAAATTCACCAGTTTACAAAATTATCTTCTCCTTCATCTTCACCTGTCATCACCTGCATATTACAAGAGCAATTCCTTTATCTCTTTCAATCCATGGTCGCCATTTTTGTACAAACGTTTCATATTCTGATAAATATTAAAAATCTAGCAGAAAAGTACAAAAGTTCTAATAGCAAAAATATTCTTTATACCTCTTACAACGCATTACATTCCATCACTCAAAAAAGTTCAATGCAAACCCAAAACTGTTAACAAGAAACCCATTAGCCTTGTAACCATTTACATTTCTGGAATTGAGAGCATTAAATGAATGTCAGGACACTTTATTAATGCTGCCATCCTTGGTTGCTTTTTGTAAATTTGTACCCCGCCTTACTTTTAGAGCACTCCCAATCATAAAAGTATATTATGTTGCAGCTATCTCAATCCCAATTGCCAACTCCCTAAATGTAAAATCTGTGCGCTATTACTTTTTGTCAATTGTTCCACAGTCAGTTTAATCGGAGAATTTAAGATTTCTTCATTTACTAATTGTGCCTCTAAGAATGTTGTATGTGTTATCTTGTAAGCTGAGGAAAGCATGTTATATTGGGTTTCACATTTACTAATTTTTTTCCTTCCCTTCGTAGGACCATCATCGCGCTTTTGTGTGTGTGTGTGTGTGTGTATGTGTGTGCGCGTGTTTTACAAAGATACTGGGTGATTTTCCTTCGCTGGACCAACGTGCAATTGGCCACAATTGATGGAACTCTGCAGTTTTCGTCTCATTCCCACGCTTAAAAGTCAGCTGGGGAGCAGGAGGGGAGGTCAGTACGAATTTAACTCTAGGACTGTAAAGACGTGTTCCTGTGTGTTGTCTGATAATGTGTTAAGTATTCATTAGGTGGCGCAATACAGTGTATTAATTACGTTAATATGGCTCAATTCAGATATTTTATTCCCCAGAGAGTATTTATTTACGACTGGTGCGTGCATACAGAATGGGCTCGTGATGTACGGAGATTGTTTCAAGAATGATTCCCTGATATTCAACTGCCAAGTGGAAGTTAGGTTCATAAATTGGTAAATAAATTTCGTAAAACTGGAAGTATTCGCGATAAAAACCGTACACAGTCACCTACAGTGCTCACAGAACACACGTTAGTTAACATTGCGCGTACTTTGGAGCGTTTTCCTAAAAATTACTTCGACATCTTTCCTGTTCCTCTGAAATGGCTATAACTACTGAAGTTAAAACGCTATAAAATTACTATAGTGCGATCGAAAGATAGGAGTGTGGTGCGCCATTAGCGGCGAGAGAACAATAATCCCATTTTTTTAAACAAACAACAGTGTTGGGTATAAGGAGAATATTTTGCAACCCTTTTTCATGAATTAACAATGAGGAAACGTAGGTTGGTGACTTTCCAACGGGACCCTGCAACACCATATACTGTCCATGTTCCCTTGCACGCAATTCATGAGATAACTTGACAATTAGGAGCATTCAAGGAAAAAGTGTACCTGACAAATCCAAACACATTAGATGAACTGAAAAATAACATTCGTGAAGAAAATTCTCAGAGGTAACTGCAGAAAGTAATGGTTAATTTAATAAGTCGGTGCTAGAAATGTACGGAAAATGGAGGCAGTTCCAGCATCTTCTTTGTTGATAAAGGTGAGTAAATGCACGTTTTAACTGTTGAAGTATTGGTAATAAGTTAGTGATAGTCATAGCTATTGGCTTTCTGAGACTTCTGCTCATCGCGAAGGATAAATCGCCCATTACTATACGAATATTCTACATATATGCTTTTTTCATAAGCTGATGTTTTGCAAGAGCTTAAAGTGAAACATTCTTCAAGAAAATAACTCGGAGGCTACAAGATAGTGAACTGTATTACAGAGAATCAAAGGGAGGCTACATGCCTAGTGCTGATGCAAGAAGAATTTCCGGGCGTAGTAGTGGTAAGTCTGTAATAATGGTCAATTCCCATGTTTTGAACGTAAGAACAGACATACCGCCAAAAGTTGTGGAGCAGTCAGCCAATGCATGTGCATGTGTTTCCGGCACACCGTAAGTTAAAATATCAGAGTAATTTAATATGTGGATGTTAAACATGATGAGACCATAAACAACATGGCAGCAGGAAGATTTTAGCGGCACAGAAAACTTCTTTGCAAACTTTCCCCCATATTCTTACCATATCGCTACCTGTGGACGCCGCACAGTTGATTCGCATGGTGACAATCTGAATTAATGCGCCATAATGACAGAACAAATGAGACCACCGGTATTGAGAAAAAATCTGAAATTGTCACATATTCCAATAAAACTAAGATAATTGAAGTCAACGTAGTAATCAGCTTTGCAGGCTATGTAGCAAAAAACACTCGCCGATAGTGTTCTTTTATCTTATAAATATTTATGCAATAAATGCATTGACCATACAACTATGCAAAGATAACCAGGTGTAATTTTGTAGAAGAAAATTGATAACATCCCATGTTCAAAGACGAGAAAGAATCGAAGAGAGTCTTGCTGAAATATGGAAGAGGGCTCAAATTATTCTGAGTCTGCAATTCCCATAGAGCTACGTCGTGAATAACTAAACACCAGGAACTCGTGAACGATGTTATTTGTGTAGCAGGAGCAGAGGCTGCAAAAACTGCAATAAGAGATTTGTCCAGACTATGCAAAGGATGTATGCCTAGAGTGTTTGTCTGACAAGTAGAATGTATAAGTAATTTTTGTTACAAATGTACCTATTGTTGTTCATTCTGTAAATTGTTACATTCTTTTTGTTAGATAATACAAGTGTATCCTAATTGTAACACATTACACACATTTCTGTTTTTGTTAAACTTTTATATCTAAAAACAGGTGACTTTGACTTTAACATTTACATTTTGACGTGAAAACCAAGTTAAATGTTAATGCTTTGTTATAATTTATAAATTATAACCATGTTGTATTATGTTCTTCTAACCAGTCAGATTGCATACATTGTCAGTCCTGTTGGTGTGGTGGTAACCATACTTGCCTCCTAAACCCAAGATTGCGGGTTCGATCCCGGCCAAGACCGATGGATTTTTTCGGGCGTAAAAATCTTAAGTATGGCTTCCTTCGTAAGGGAGGTAAAGCCGTGGGTCCCGTGTCGTACATTTACGGTGCGAAAAAGAACCTCAAGCCTGAAAGAGGCTTCTGAGCAAAATTTGTCGGCTGTTTCACGCCCTGAATTGAATGGCACGCCGATGACTTGCGATGTTAAAGAGGGTCCGTAAATAAAACTAATAAAATTGTATATATTTCTTAGCTTCAAGTTAAAAACGTGTCCTCTTTTATTGCTAATGTCGTTTATTCTACTATAATGTATATGAATTATGTAATACATTTAAATATCATTACTGAACAAAGTTTAGTGTCGACAGAAATATCTGACCATGCCATGCACTTAACAAAACACGATTTATAATGATAAATCACGCTGGATGAGTGTTGTCATCCTTGCAACTGTGCGTTACAATAATGAGTGCTGCTACTGCAAGGTTAAATCTTAAGCATTAATCTTCCTTTTTTAATTATTGCATTCATTTATTAATGCATACTCTAATTTCTTTTCTTCCGCCACTATTTCTTCTTCATAACTTGTTTCCACACATTAATGGTTCAATGTTTATATTTACCTACTTCACTTTCTTCTAGCTATGAAGAAGAATACGCTTTTGGAATCATTGCGTTATCTGTGTTACTATTTTAGTGTTTATTTATTTTTTCTTCTGGTTGTTATAATTTTAGTTACTATATATGTAATTTTACTGTATGTGTACATTACATACATATAGAATGAATGATACCATATTGATATAGCTGATGTTCTAAGAGATTCTTAATAAAGACAGAACTAATTTGTATTTTAAGCTGTAGGTTCTGGTATTTGCCCAGTAAGCGTAAACTTTTCCAACTTGAGGAATGATGTCAGGATAAATGTTGCAATAATATCTTTAGATGTAAACGGAACCACCCTAGAGCAACATGCATCTTCCAGAAAACTTTTGGAACAGTAAGATTTCTTATAATTTAGTGGAATAAATGGATGAACGACCGTAGTTCAAATAAAAATCCCTCAATTAGACAGGACTCAAGTCTGCGCAATCATTCTATAGCCAGTAACGACATTGATTTACACCCTAAAAATTACTAAACAGGTGTTTGTATTCAAGTCTGTTCTTACGTGCAACACTCACTAGAGGAGTTCGAAATAATTAGAGCCAAAGTTCTGTTATGGCTTCTTTACTTAATTCTAAATTTCATGGTGATATTAGTTTTTCGGTACAATAAATATCACGATCGAGTCCAGAGGTAATAAAATAGCCTATAACTGAATGTGTTTGTTCCAGCTCAAAGATTTTCTTTTACAGGAATTAATACGCTCGGTCAGTTAGTATTGGCGGGCGGGCTAGTGGCCAGCTAAGAGTGTCTACTGCGTTCCTACCTTTTATCGGGTTATCCGCAGGGTAGATTGACCGTTGCAGGATGATTTGTGTATTTGAGGACGTATGTAGAGGGGAGGTAGTGCTAGGACTCCTCCGCGAAAGGAATGAGTAAACCTACTGTCCGGTTTTTTAATGAATTTGGGCATGTTCGGTTAACCCGAGTTGCATAGTATGCCCATAGAGCATGTGGCTATTGCTTAAAGTGGAAAGATAGATGTCTTCCAGGAGCTTACAAAAAGCTCACTACCCATATAATTTGTTGGTTTGTTGTTTTGGAGGTAACCATCCAAACTTAGTTTTCTTATAGGTTTATCCGTTAAAAGAGAAGAAATTAATACGCTCGACAGGGACTGACCTCTATGTACTGCCGTTGACGCTCCAGCAGAAGCCGTTTGTTGTGACGACGGTAGGCAAAGCCCATGGCAAGAGAGGCTGCCAAAACGACCAATGTCAAGGATAAGGTCATAGCTAGAGCAAAGCTGCTACTGTCGGATTCATCCGGTACGGCAATAATCTCACGTTGTTCCACTGCTGCCGCGCTGTGGTGTCCGTTAAGGGACACAGCAACGATAGAAACTTGATACTGAAATATTAGATCCACTGCGGTGAACACAGTCTGTGTAGCATTCTAAAGAGAGAGAAATACATTTGAATAAGAAATTACATTTATAACATTCTTCTTTTCTACAGATATGACATCTTGTATCATATTTAATGTAAAAAATCCACCAATTTTGTTTATAATTTCTGAAAATGTACAGTTCACAGCAGGAATGGTACATGTTCCTGATAATGAGAGCAGGAAAAGGTGTTTCAGTGAACCCTTATTTATTTCACTATAAGATATAATAAATTTGCAGACGAACAAATTGGCATAAATGGGTTTATTGCATCAAAATACAGCAATGGAGACAAAATGCAATAACTACCGGGAACAAAATCAATGTTTCTCTTCATCCAAATGTTCATCGTGGTTTTAATATTGTTTATCAAACTCTAGGTATTTCATTTTTAAGTTCTTGCAGATATTATCACCCTTCCATACTTGCTGTATAACTTCCTAGGCTTTTTAAATGTACTTCCTGGATACTGCTACCTATCGTCCCATAACATTTCTATGGAATTACCGTCCATAAACAGTCTCTTAGCACCCTCTAGCCCACAGGTGCCTCTGTTTCATGTTAATAAACTTTAGCAATGGTTTCCTTATTGCCACATCCCCTTCAGATCAGTTTCTGAAATACTCCTTACCATTGCGAGGCAATTATTCCATGAACTTCGTGTCCCAAGAAGTTTTGAAATAGTACACCATATGCATGGAATGACTTCCTCCCTACTCTTCGAGATATACGGCAGAAGGTTGAGAGCGTTCTCAACTCCACCTTAAACATTTTCAGGTGCTCTAAAGGTATCTCAGCCCTCATCCGTATCTCCGACTATTAGTGGCATACGACCACCTCAAACTTTTCCGCCTTGAATATTTCAATGCAAATGAAATAATGGCTAAAAGAACAACAACAACAATTTTAATAATAATAATAATAATAATAACAGCAACAACAACAACAACAACAACAACAACAACAACAAGACATGTTACAGTTCGTGGCGTACTGGATGCTATACTGATTTTCGAAACCAGCATTACGGGCTCGTAACGCAGTCACCGGACATAGGTTTCTTATGTACAAATATTCCGCAAAACGTCGGTCCTGGTGGTGTAGTGGTTACCATACTTGCCTTCTAAACCCAAGATCGCATGATTGATGGATTTTTTCGGGCGTAAAAATCCTAAGTACGGCTTCCTGCGGAAGGGAAGTAAAGCCGTGGGTCCCGTGTCGTACATTTACGGCACGATAAAGAACCTCAAGCCTGAAAGAACAGGCCTCTGAGCAAAATTTGTCGGCCGTTTCACGCCCTGATTTGAATGGGACGCTGATGACCTGAGATGTTAAAGAGCGTCCGTAAATAAATCAAATCAACAACTCGGTAAAACTCTGAATGTGCATTGAAGGATTGTCGGAGAGTTTGTATCCACCTTGTACAACTTGACGTTACAAGCAGGGCGAAAGTGACACTTACCTTTAGGTGTTAGCGTAACTCTTACTGTTGCTCTGAGCGACAGAGGAGAGAGCCCAACTTATTCCCTTCATGCGCTTATGTCAAGTCACGCTAACAGCGTGTTGAGAGAGCGAAGGGCATATAAGAAAAGCGAGCGCAATTCCAAGTACTGACTGCATCAATGCGGAGCGGATGTAAAATGTAAACAAGCAACCGTACGCCAAAAGTAACTGAGTAGGAAGCATGTTCATAGTTTATCACACGAAAGGAAATGGGGAACTGTAAAGTAGCAAAGTTGGAAATTATAATTAAACGGGATGCATTCCGAACTGTATAAGCGAGATATTTCTTAATTTGAGGTGGGGCTAGTATCCGTTGTATCAGACTTTGCAAGGGGAATCAGATGCCATTGCTTTTGTAAGTAATATTCCTTCCCACATTCCAGGCATACGAGCTGTTTTGATGTACTCGATATCCAGACGTTTCACATGTTTTCCTTGCAGATGCATATATTTGAGCGAGTGATGCATTCGCTCTGTGTGCATGTTGGTTTTCAATTCAGCATGCAACCTGTGATAATAAGCCGAGCATTCTGCATTACTTACGTAGTTTTCCTGGAAGTATGAACCAAACTCATAGGTATCAGGATCAAATGTCAATTTATCTATTGCAGTAGGAAGCATTATTTCAAATGCGGTGCATCTCTCTCTTCTAATAATGTTCGTCCAAATTAACAAAAGCCACGAGAAGACCAATGCTGTCAAAGCGAAAATAAACACTTTAAAAAAAATACACATTTTCTTTACTATTCCTTGTACAAACAAAACCGAACCTTAAAGCCATTAAACCTTTTTTTCACGAAAAAATTTTTGGTGGAAAATTGTGAAAACTATATTTTAGGAAATGTAGCCTAAAATCACAGGTTACAGTATGAGTTGAGATAAATGTGACATAGCATTTCGCATCTTCGGCTTGCCTGACTCGTATCTTTGTAGGACATACGCCGCCACCCCCACTGTTCTCTCGTTCGGGACTGAAGAGTTCGGCTCTCTCCGTAGTCGCTCGGAAGCAGACCAGCAAGTGTCAATTCCGCCATCTTGTAACGTTAAGTCCAATTATACTGCTTATATTGCGCATATAAGCGAAAGAGCAATGGTTCCAGTCTTGACAGTGACCTAAAAGTTATCCAATCTCATCCACCATTCCTTCCTACACACAATTTACTTACTCCAGACACATTACGAGTTAGGTTAAACCCTCCTTCCTCTTCTGGTGCAGGAACAATGCTGATAAGAGAGACCAAATAATGGTCTGGTAGTACATTTGGCGTATCCCAGGTCACTTCAACGTCATACAGACCGGGAGTGCTCGCTTCTTTCTCGTGCACTTCCAAACGTTGTGGTATCGGCGGTGCTGCAAAAAACACCAAATTAGTAAACTCCCATGATGTTCAGTATTATCACAACATTTGGAGCTAAGATATATAAGATATTAACATTGCAGTTTGAACTCGGGCAGAGGATTGGATAGTATAGGTTAGTATGAAACGGAGGAAGTTTCGGCACCTCGGCCAAATCGATAGACCTATGTGGTCCCCAGGGGAGGTACTTCTAGGAGGAAGAGATGAGCAGCCCGATTCAGGGGCAGCGATACATAGGAATAGGTGGGGTCCCTAACGTTTCCAACATGGTAAGTTCCAGATGCCGGCAGGCCTGCGAGAGCCAAAACGTCGGTCCGGGGCGGCCCCCAATCAGAACCCGTCAGAAAAGGAATTTTCCAAAGCACAGATTCACCGCCACGCCGCACAAAGCTAGTCCATCTTCTGTTTCTCCTTGCATTTACTTCCTTGGAACGAGAACTATGAAATGAAGAGGAGATAATATGTGAAAATAAAATATTCATCCCAGCATGAATGAACCAGAGGAAACCACGAAAAAACCCAAGGTCAGATTGGCCAGCCTCAAGGAATCTGAACCCAGGACTTTCTAAATACAAGTTTCAAATGCTTTACTGTCTGTGCCATTCACCCGGCGACTTTAGAGCATACTTTACACATATTGTCTGTTGCAAAATATAATCATTTAAAAAATAACACGCTTTAATAGCTATAATTACATTTATTTTGCAATTATTAAAGACCCCAAATAAAAAAAACGCAAGAATACCTAGACGACAAATGAAATGAACAAATTTATCATGAGATAAATCAGCTCTTGTGTGTATTTCCAAATGAGGGAAAACTTCGGAAAACATCATCCAGTTAATTTATCCAAGCAGTGCATACATCGCTTTTGCCGTTAGCCAGTTGAACACAGAGGAAGGAAATATGGCAGTGGCAATGATAATCCAGGTAATGCTTTTATAAGAAACTTACGGCATTCGGCCGGGTTGGCCAAGACCTCTAAACACGAAGGTGTTGTGAAGTACAGTTCCTCTTTGTCACTTTGGCGAAGGAAATCGCGACTCGTCGCCCTGACCGCCACGTAGTAACTCTGTTCAAACTCCAGATTCTGCAGTTCAAACTGGAGTCTCTGTACAGAACATATATAATAACTAGATGTTGGATGTTATGCATTATAAATACTCAAGCTAAGCTTGACAAAGAATTATACCTGAAATCAAATGAAAAAAAAAATGTAGGATCATGTTAATATTATGACATATTATCACTGAATATTAATATAGCTAGAAATGTAACTGCTCTTAAATTTAAGCCCAATTCATAGTCGATTTTAAAATTGTTGATATTTACTAATTGCACATCATAAAATCTTTTCGAAAGTAGGAGCATGCAAGCTCTCAATTGGCCTCAATGGAGGCTAATGAGCCGAATCTTAAACAAGAAAACCAGAAGGATTTGTTTCTGCCAAAATTTCCTACCAAACCATTTTAAATGTATCGTATTTTATGATTACATTCTGTATTTTTAATTTTTCCTAGAAATGTTGTATTCTTTGCACGGCTATATGAGCAGTTGAGTACATAAACGGTATAACTCCATCTAGAGCAGTTTATAGATAGAAGTAAGTTGTTGAAAACTGACATAGAAAATTAAGGAATATATTATTACACTTTATTGCAATATATACAGTAATATGAATCACAATTTGTTCAAATCGATATAATAATACCATATATGTAATTAATGGCATAAAAACAATGATTGTAGAAAAATATGGAATTAGTTTGTGTACCTAATAACTAAATTTAGTCAGCCCTGCATAAAACTTTATTTACAGTACTCAATTTGTAGTACGAGGGGCGTTCAATAAGTAATGGGACACTTTTTTTTCTTAAATTAGGTTGATTTTATTCAGGATTCAAATACAGCATGTTATTCCCCAATGTTTTGGCTACAAAACTCTATTTTTCAACATAATCACCGTTCAATGCTACAGCCTTACGCCACCTTGATGGGAGGGCCTATATGCCTGCATGGTACCACTCTATGTCGGAGCCAACGTCTTGCTGCATCAACAACTGCCATATCCTCCATGTAGTGCTTCCCGCGGAGTGCATTCTTCATTGGGCCAAACAGGTGGAAGTCGGAAGGTGCGAGATCCGGGCTGTAGGGCGGATGAGGAAGAACAGTCCACTGAAGTTTTGTCCTCTCAGATGCGCAGACATGTATTGCGTTTTCATGCAGAATGAGAAGTTCATTTGCATTTTTGTGGCTACGAACATGCTGAAGCCGTTTCTTCAATTTCCTTAGAGTAGCACAATACACTTCACAGTTGATCGTTTCACCATGAGGGAGGACATCGAACAGAATAACCCCTTCAGAGTCCCAGAAAACTGTAGCCATGACTTTACGACCAGCTGAGGGTACGGCTTTGAGCTTTTTCTTTGAAGGAGAGTTGGTGTGGTGCCACTCCATGGATTGCCGTTTTGTTTCGGGTTCGAAGTGATAAACCCATGTTTCATCGCCTGTGACAATATTTGACAAAAAATTGTCACCCTCAGCCTCATAACGAGCAATCGATTCCGCACAGATGGTCCTTCTGTGATCTTAATGGTCTTCAGTTAGGCGTCGAGGAACCCAGCGAGAACAAACCTTTGAGTACCCCAACTGGTGGATAAATACAGAAACACCAAGTTGAGCAGCGAGGTGTTTGTTTGTAATCCGTCACCTCGAATAAGAGAGTCCGCACATTCCGACACTGCAAGAGTCACAGCTGTGTGCGGCCGGCCAGCACGCGGGAGATAATGCTCGACCTTGTCGTGTTGATGACACACGCCTCGCCCAACGACTCACCGTGTTTTAGTCTATGAATACCTGTGATGCAAGCACCTATGAATACCTGTGATGCTCTGATTTTCCGCCAAAAGAAACTCAATAACTGCTCTCTGTTTGGAACGCGCCTCCGTTACAGCCGCCATTTTGAAGGCTAGTTATAGCGCTGCCACCTATCGGAAATTAATGAAACTGTATGAGGTAAAGCGGGAATTTAAAAATGTCCTACACAAAATTTAATTTTTTTTTCAACCCAAATTGGCCGAGGAAAAAAATGTGAACGCCCCTCGTATATTAACAAAACATAGGTTCATAATTTTCCTTGTCTTCTACCTGGTCTTGTGAACTCAATGGTAGACCAGTAGAAGAATATATTGCTAAGTTTTTGAAATATGAATGACATAAGGAAGAAACTCTATCATGCGCTGCTGTCACAAAACGTCTGATCTTGTAGAGCATGAATGAGTGGTGTTAAACGCCCGATTTTGCTACACAGGCACCACAGGCGGTGGATACTGGTGATACATGAGATGAAAGGATATATTGGGAAAGGATTATTTTAAGGAAGAAAACATTCCAGGCCTAAGTTTAGGGGTCATTCCCGGGATTTGCCATTTATGACTGAGAAAACACCTGGAAAAAACCTCATTTAAGCAGAACGGTTCTGGCGGGATTCGAACTGCAGACGTCCCGCTCACGAGCCCACGCCTTAAGGACCTCGGCCACTCGTGGCGGTATCTAGTAGAGAGCCTCCTGTTTCAATGATGACATATTTTGTAGTACTACCACTTTGGCGTCTACAGAAACAAATGTCATAGAAATGATAATTTGGGCTGGAACTCCCTTTGAACTTAATGGTAAGTGGTTTTGTCTTCTCAAACTGCATTCATTTCACTTTCAGCCATGCAGCTGTGGCCACATGATTTAGACGATGTTGTGCTTCATTAAATGCACAACAAAAGAATTCTTCCTACTTGTTCATACAGGATCTACCCAAGTATCTGTAGAGAAGTTGTATTGTATCTTATGACTAGCAAATTCAATTAAGCAAACTCTGCATCGTTAGGTAGGAAGCTGTGATTTGGAACCCTGAACTTGTGGTTTATTACTTCCACTTCACGTCTGGGTCAACAGTAATTTTAATATAGAAACATAAACGTTATAATTCCTATTACGTTCAGTATACAATTAGAAAAAAAGTTATTATTTTATATGTTTATGCATTTTCTATTAAGTGTTTCACAATACACGATGCAACATATGGGGAACCTGGGCCCCCTTCAAATGTATATACTTTTGTTGTGTTTTTAATTGTAATGTTGTTTTATATTTATTTTGTGATTGTAGAAAAGGGAAGTTATGGAAAGCAGAAGAGGTCCTGCTTAAAGCACCCTCCTTATTCACAGGAGACTGCAGCAGCTGCCGGCTGATTGTCAGGAACAGGTGAACGGTTGTTGCCGGATGTCACACATGGCCAGGGCCCTCAGTGACTCTCAGGATCCGTGGGTGGGTAAGGAAGTATTCAAGGATATAATTTTTTAAAACCAACTCTTAGCATTAGGGAAAAGCTTTCTATAATAATGGTTTGTTTTAATTCTGCATGAGCAGCTAGCGTGCGGAGCTGGTCCATGAAATATAACTATTGGTGCTGGGTGCTGGCCGTGAAGAAGGGTTGAGATGAAGATAGCTGAGAATTTCAGTTAGCATGGCTGCTATGAATTCGAGATTGGAGTTGATGGGGATACTGGTCATGACAGTTGAAGTTTCAGTTACAGACTTAAGTTCCTGGAATTGCCGAATTAGCTGAAGGGAGAGCTAGAGCGAGAAGATCTTAGCTCTGTAGACGCCTCTGCAATTCTGTCTAGGCGCAAGGCGAGAGCATCGCGGCTGCATCTGTTAAGTAATGCCTGTACCTTCAAGTTCTCTTCAATTTTGCTGAGTTGGTTGGCGATAGGCTGGAGGAGTTCGGGTACCCGCTCACAGAGTGTGACGGCGGAAGTCTGTAGTGTGGAACAGGTCGGTGGAGATTATGCCTTCCAGGGCATGCACCCGGGAAGCGAGTTCGGTGAGCGCTATGTTACCTTTCTCCAGGCTTTGGTGGACGGTGGGTGTAGTCTACCGAGATGAGGCGGTCTCTCGTGTGAGGTGAGGGCAGCCGGAGTACTTGAGAAGACCTGGTCCATATAGTGACTGTTGCCATCACAAATGGCACAGTATGCGTTGCGGCGGGTCAAGTCATGCACAGAATATTCCAAGGTCAGATTGGCCACCCCATAGTAGTGGTATCTTGGTGTTCTCGAGTAGTCCGTCGCGATGTGGCCATAGCCACTACACCAGCGGCATGGTGGGAAGTGGTTGCGCTGGTTTGGCTCAATGATTACGTTGCGTCCCATGAATTGCATTTCGAAGGATGGCACATACGCAGTGTTCAGAGTCAAGGAAGGTAAGACGTACCAGCGAAGCAGGACCCCTAAAAGAGTAAATTTTAATAGCTTTGAGGACCGATGGCCAAATACGCTGGGTAATTCGTAATATGAGCGTGCTTGAGACATAGTATCGCGCTGATTCCCGTTGGGTGCAGAGGCGGTGGCACTGGGTTGATCCGGAGAGGGGGGGGGATTACTGGCTAGTACTACGTGAAAGAGTAGGTTGCAGTGGCAGCAGCGTCTGGAGTGAAGGCGTCATTAGATGCTTCGGTTTCAGAATGTCTTGCGGTGCTGGTTTCCTAATGGTCTGCGGCGATAGGGCAGGGAGAACTGGTGACTTTCTTTTTCTTCTTTCCCTACGCTATCCCGGCGAGGAAAGCTGTAGCGACGGGGCTAGAAGTGCCGGTGATCTTCACTCTTCAGCTGCTGGGTCCGTCCTTTAGCCAGTACGAGATGACTCTTTCGAGCGTTACTGCTATTATCTACTTCCTGACCGTTTTCTTTACGGAACGAGACGCAGAGAGAGGAAAGTATGAGAGCCTTGCAGGTCTTCTGCTCACGTGCTGCTGATACTGTATACTACCTTTCCTTCAAACCATCTTCGGTCTGTGCCCTCTGTTGTCTGAGAGTAATTCTTATTACGGTATGGAAGAATTGTATCATTCAACAAGCATTTTGATATTTTATTATAAGAAAAACAGATCTTTAGTTATCCACCGTGGTGGATCAACAAATCATGTTGTTATTGTGATCTTTTTTTTAAATATTTGTTTCATTGACCCTACCGTAAAAGACGCGAGGAGTGTTCAGCACAGAGTCACCCCGAGAGTTCGAAGAAGCGAGGTCGAGAACACTACTAGCACTAGTAGGATCCAAGAATTCAGACAAGAGTATGTATACTATTACCATTTGCATCATCGAAAAAATGTTACTCCCAATAATATGCACAACTTCCAGTTGTAGTAAGCCCGAAACGTTTCCAATATTGGAAATAGTAATGCCTTTTGTAAGTCGATCGTAAACACACAGTGCTCACTAGAGCCTACATTACTATCATTTTTCAATCATTCTCTTTGTTCTTCAGCCTGTGCAAGCTGTTCACAGTTCTCATTATGTAGTTCATTTTTCTTTTGAATATCTCCTGCTGTAATTATCAACTGCAATACATCTCAGTTGTTACAGCTATTTTTACTTGGTGATTTGAGGTGAAAATTAAATTTTGTTGTGAAAACATGGCAATATTTTTCTTTCACAGGTTCGTCACTATCTTCACATCATTCAATGTACAGAAATACATATTTCTTATATTAAGTTCAGAATTAAAAGGCGTCGGTAATTTTTCTTTCTCATATAATGGCTCGATACGCTGGAAATAATTTAAATGTGCTCTCAGGCACTACACGTATGAAACTCACTAGGTTCGGTCCAGATTGGTGTGGTCCCTTTCAAAATATCTCCGTTGAGTGAGAGCTTTGCCCAACGCGTCTGAACACGTACTGGAAGTCATCTTTTGACATCTTCAAAATCGCCTCAGCCTTTTTCACGGCGGCCTCGGAAGCACCAAAACGCCCCCACCTTTTCAGACAGGAAAAGAAATAAAAGTCACAGGGAGGGGGGGAGGGCTAAGTATGGAGAGTATACAAACCTATGATCCTATAACATATGCTGAAGTTTCCTACACTCTTTCATTCGCATCATCTTCTGTTCAGGAGTTAGTAATCTGGGGACCCACCCCGCACAAACGCCTCTCATGTTCAAGTGATCATGCAGAATCGAAATGTACTGCCATGGAAAATGTGTAACATATCTGCAAGTCTATCAAATTTTATTCGTCAATCTTCACGAGCAAATACGCCAGCTGTGTAAATCATGGGTTCGTTTACTGCTGATGCTGGAGCACTTGGACCGCCTTACTCTGTTGTTAAAACAAGGCCTTCCTTAAATTCCTTGAACCATAAAAGTGCTGTGGATTGTGGCAGAACATTATCACCATATGCCTGATGCAATAATCTGCAAGCTTCCATGTCGGATTTCTGCAAACGAAAGCAACATTTCAAAGCAGCATATTGCTCTTCACGAATCAACTCCATTTTGTATTTAGTCTACTGGCGAACTGACGTGATTTGCTCGTCCCCTGTGCATGCATGCACGATCGAACTTCTGTTTTTGTTCACCATTCGGAGCTGATTCATTTTGATCATGCAGCATTGTTTCAACAATGTTTCTTTGCTGTGCGGGATTAAAAAAAAATCTGTCTTTGTTGACTTGCCCTCGTATTTTCAGGTATGTTTCGTCCTCTTGAATCTGTTACTGCGAATACCTCCTCCTTCCCTAAATATCTATATAATTTTCATTTATTATAACGTATCTAAACAATGTTTTGCATATGTGAACACTATCATTTCCCACCATAAACAAGTATTTGTGTGACGCTGTACTGGAAACAAGAGATTTAGCCTTGGATCGTTTCCTTTTTACTGCACCAATGAAGAAGTCCTCGCACCTCCTAATTATATATTTTGTCTGAAGTAGTCAAATCATTTCCAAAAGGAACTGAATATTTCTTCTCTCTCTAAATTCTAGTGTTACAATTCATTCTACAATTGCATTGTATTATGTCTTGATTTTATTTTCAGTAACTTAACAATTATTAAGAGTTGTTCATGATTTTCCACATTCCTACGCCTCTTACGAATGTTTCATTTCCATGAATCTGGATCTCGTGTTGTTTTACATCCTCTTTGCAGTTCATTTTTGTATATGAAGAAGTTTTATTATTTTCTATTTTTATGAAATGAAACATGCTGCTATTGCATTTAAAAATACACATCAATATTGAAATGCGAACCATGCGGGTTTTATCTACTTCTATCCCTCTCCTCTCACTACTGCCTGGATCACAAGGGATAACAGTCATTTGTTTAGTTTTCTGAACTATAATACATTGAAAATAGTGAAGTTAACACAAGTCCCTTTAAAAATAATTATTTTAGATAGAATTAAAATGCATAAACTAAGTAAAATGTTCAAATAATGTACGGTATAAAAGATTAGCGTTCTTTGCTATGAGTTGTTTATGTTGAATAATAATTACTTCTTAATACATTTATCATTTTTAGTTTTGCTTACATTTAGCTGTATTATTAGAAGCAGTACTATCTCCACTGTCTGGTCAGTATTCTGAATGAATAAGAATAAGAGCATTAGATAAACGTTCATCAGAAACAAGAGTGGAGTTGCTTAGTTACTGCTCTGAACAAAAGAGGAAAACAACTTAACCTTATGCTCAGACGAATCTTGTGCTGTAGCCACGCCTCCTTTCAGAAACGGCAGGGAAGAAAATAGAGCCTATTTACTGGTTGTGTGACTTCAAAATATGTAGGTAGATAATTACCATAATGACCATGTTGTCCTGATAGAAAGTTGGATAAAGCATAGAGTTACTAATGGGAAGGGAATGCGTTCGATTCTCCTGGGGTAACTTTTTTAATCTTTATAATCTGTCTACACTATTACAATACAATAAATAAATGTTAGTTTTTATATTACATTTTATAGTGTTAAAACAATGCATAAGTTGCAAATTTAGGTTAGCTTAGCTTAAGTTAAAAAATGCAAAACTTATATGCTAAAAGCGTGTGCCTTTTCTTCTTTGATTATTGTTTAATATATGTGTTACACTGCATCCCACAGGGGCTAAATTTTTTTTAATGTTCATAATTTTCCTACACTTCCAATATAATAAATGTTATTTTTATGTTAAAACTAATAGTGTTTAAAACAAAGATGCAAGGTTGCAAATTTAGATTAGGTTAGCTTAAGTTAAGTTTAAAAAATATATATCCTAAACTTAAGTTTTAAGAAGCGCATGCCTTTTCACCGATGTTTTTTTATTTACTTTACATTTTATTTGCTGCATTATAGTTTCTTATTTCATTTTACTGTATATTGAATGCTATTAATATTAACCAGATGCGTTAACTCTATAAAGAAAAGTTGGAACTACGGCGAGCTTGCCTCCAACCTGTGGTATATGGGGATAAATTATATACAGACTGGCAGGTACTGAAATGAGGGCCCTGTATAGTGTGCTATGTTAAAACTGGGTTGGACACTTTCATTAAAGAAACCATGAGTTAGCGGTAAATGTATGTATATACTTGCAGTGCTGCAGCAAAGGAGCAAAATCTAACGTTGTTTTGTGGTTAATTTCAAGTGGTACAAATGATTATAACTTTACAGCTACACTTGGGATCCTCATTTGTTTGGAACACTGCCGCAGTAACTTAATAGGTAATTAGCAATATATGAAAAAGAAATGCATATAAATAAATAAATGTAAAATAAATGAATAAACCCAATTCCTTACCTCCTTTATGTTGAATAAAATGGGTGGACTTTCTATCATAAGATTCCAGAACAGCAGCTCGTAGAAACATGTGCGATCTGAAACAGTGATTACAACATTGGTTTTGTATAACTTACTGTTTTGTTTCAATAAAACACACATTTTAAGTCGTAAGTAACAAGCGAAACCAGATGATATTGGGCCTTTTGAGATTTTTTTTATTTGGTTAATTTACGAACGCTCTTTTTAACATCTCAGGTCATCAACGTCCCATTCAAATCACGGCGTGAAAAGGCCGACAAATTTTGCTCACAGGCCTCTTCTTTCAGGTTTGAGGTTTTTTTTTTTTATCGTGTCGTAAATTTACGACACGGGACCCATGGCTTTACTCCCCTTTAGAATTTGTACAACCAAATAAATCCATCGGTCCTGGCCGGGTTTTAATCGGCGATCTTGGACTTACAAGGCAAGTATGGTTACCACTATCACACCAGCATTTTGAGATGAAAACTAGTACATTGTATATAAAAAGTTAATGTACATATCTTTGAGCTCATGGCTTTCCACCCCTAATGCCTTTATAAATAATTAATGTTTAAGTTCAGTGTCTTCTGCCTAGATTTGAAAGTATTGCCTCACATCTGTCAGTTGACGTAAATAACCGTCCAAAGGTCGATGACGTCATCAAGGCTATCAACACATAAAGGTCAGACTCAGTGACCCGCGCTAGTGCCAGGGTGGTACATACACTATTGACCATCTGCCTCTCGAGTGGTACATAATACTAGTGTGTGTGTGTGTGTGTGTGTGTATGCGCGTGTGTGTGTCTGTTAGCGCGCTAGCGGCGGCAATATTTGTTTTTTACCAATGAAACTTGGCATATAACGATTAATTAACAAACGATTAATCGAATTCGTTAGCTAGCAAAATTTGATTCATTGGGGGTTAGAGGCAAGCAAAAATTTATAAATTACTCTAGTGGCTGTAATTGGGTTTTTGTTTGTTTTTCCTAAACGAATCTCGGCATATGTATTGGAAATAAAATACAAAAAATATTTTATGAAAATCAGCGAAATCAGAGTTAGGAGTGGGAGTTTACCAAATACCCAACATTTAAAAATCGCTTTAGGGGCACCAATTTTATTTATTTAGTTTTGGAACGAAATTTGGTATATACTATTGAATAAAATAATAAAAATAGTTGCTGAAAATCAGAGTAATCGGCGTGGGGGTATACCTAAATACCGAAATTTAAAGAATGATCGTTTCCCTAAAGCGAAAATTCAATAATTGCTCTAGTGGCCGCATTTTTGCTTTTCTCAATAAAAATCGGTGTATATCATTAAAATAAAGAAAAATAATTTCTGAAAATAAGCAAAATCAGACAATTGGGAATGGGAGCTAACCTGAAACCCAAAATTTAATAATTGCTCTAGCGAAACCAATGTTTATGTTTTTGCAATAATATTCGGTATATACCATCTAAATAAAATAAAAAAAGTTTCTTAAAATTAGGCATTTTGAATCATTAGAAGTAGTGGTATACATGAAAACCGATTTAAAAATGCTCTAGCACTTAAATTTCTTTTAGTTTTTTATAAACAGGACAAATTAATTCATAATTATAACGACACATATGGTTTTATTTTTCACCAAAACATTGTCATGGGGAATTACTGCCACGCTCATATTTCAACGGGCAGCCTCATTTAATAACCATTTGATTAAGAGAAATTACTATCCTAAATCCAAGTCTGTGAGCGACGTGGAAAAAAAATCTGCTCTTCGGGCAACAAATTTGTGAAAACTGAGGTTTAGAAATACTTCTCACTAGTGCTGGGAAAATTTTCATAGTATTAGTAACATTCATGTGGATACTAACCATAAGTACTATATTCAGCATTACGATTCTCCAACTTTGAGAAAGAACTTTATAGAAATGTTCATAGATTTCCAGTGTATGAAAAATATTCCTTATTCCGCTAAACCGGATGTGTATGAACATGTGCCGAACTTGTGCATGTTGTATCAAGCAATAAGTTTGTGCATTGAATAGTCTCATAAGATGACTTATTACACGCAGTGTGGTGTTAAAGAATGGCTGTTTGACAAGGACCCAATGAAACAATTATTTGATCACATCACACAAACCGGGTTTGAATCCGGTGACTGCACGAACACTTCGGTGGGGTGGTTCTCCACCGCTGAGATCGGTGATTTCATCTATCCATTCCGTCGGCCCAGGAACATCTCATCAAAAACTTTTCTCACATGCTACGCACCTGCGTCGCAACATCTTTCGGGGGTTAAACCGAGAGCAGCAGCGATGGAGACAGTGACGATGATGTAAGGTTTACCAAAAGGATACACACACACACACACACACACACACACACACACATATATATATATATATATAAATTAACACTAATAATAAAAGTAGATAAAGATAAAACACTGAGAAAGAGTCACACTTGAAATTGCTGTATTTCGAACTACTGCGAGTTCTTCAATGTCTAGCTTCTTGCCATTGAAAAACTCGCAGTAGTTCGAAATATAGCAATTTCAAGTGTGACTCTTTCTCAGTGATTTATCTTTATCTACTTTTATTATTAGTGTTAATTTGTTACATTGTTAATAGTGTTTCTTTATTTTTATTTTTCATTAATATATATATTAAAATAATACATGTGCAAATAAATTATAAGTATTTTTTGCCCATTGTGATAAAATAGTGACGAATAAAACATATGTATGTAGCAAACATTCAATTCATACTTTTGCCACAAATGGAGTTTTTACCATTGTGATAAAAATAGTGGTGATTAAATCATGGGTACATAGCAAAAGTTTAGTGTACAGTTTTGCCACCAAGTGCTTCCTCCCCATCACCTTGATCCAGTTTAGTTCAAATTTTTAACCACCAAACAAACTTAACAGATAGCCATTCTTACTTCCCATCACTTTGTATCATGTATATGTTGTGTAAATGCATGTATATTTTCAATAAATATATTCAAGTGGTCCCTAATTATTCGGATGAATGAATGATAAACCTGCCATCAGATGACAGCTAACCTCTCCAGGAGGGGAGGATTAAAAGTGACACTAGATTAATCCAACTGAATAATCCCGGACACACACTGATTGATTATATATATATATATATATATATATATATATATATATATATATATATATATATATATTATTCCTATTGCATTCCTTGATCTTGCGTTATATTTCGTGTTTAAAATACATAATATGTACTTTGGACATTTAATAAATACATTGATATTAGAGAAAATAAGTAAGGAAAAGCAAATGTATAACATGCAGTACAAAATGTGTTTGAAAGTATAACAAAAATCTTGACAGAAGGTGACTGCGCCTGGCAGACGAATGATTACAGTAAACGTATATATAAAAGATGTAACCATTTAAGTGTTAACCATAGAAAGGATCAGTTCCTCACATTTAGAATTAGGGTTTCTAATTTTAGCATTACACAAAGTAGCCAAATATAATTACATAGCCTTTGAATTCAGTGACCCTACTTTAGACACAACACACCTTTTCCATTTAAATCGCAATATTGTCCGAACGAAACAAGTTTCGCTTTTGTTTCTAAGTGTCTTCGTAGTTTATTTGGTTTCATGGAAGTAATTTAGAGAACTTCATAACACCATGGTTTGGGTTTGTCTTTATCACCACACCACGTAAAGCCTAACCCCAAATAGTTCGTATATTATTTACGCTGATATTGCTTCTTTTTTTTATGCGCCAATCACTAAACTAGTCGCACTTAGATCAGAGCTATGTAGAACATGAAGCAGGGACACTTGATTCACTATCACTCCCTGGATTGTTAGTTTCACTCTTATGTACTTTCTCTGTAAAATTCCCGGCTTAAGCCACACATCCATTGTTAAGTATTAAGAGTAAATGTCCTTACGACCATGTGTACCTTTCTCCATCAAACCCGTGCTGATGAAGGGTCAGTGAAACATGGTCTCAACTTTGACCGCAGTGAAATTGTGGTTGCGGTGCATCGTAGTTAATTCTCGTTCATTGAAACGCCATCAGCTGACTGGACACTAGGTTGCTGAACGACACATTCTACAATAATTACTCAAAGGAGAGCGTCTAACTCTATAGACAAAGAGCTTGTAGTACAATTACAATCTCCTTGTCTATATCGTTTCGTTTTTGTTTTGTGTGTAGGTAAAAGAAAAGTGAAAACAAATAAAGGTCTCCAAATTTTTCTCAGCATTAGATAGATATTCTGTTGGAACTAGTTATATTCCAATACATTGGAAAATAAAAAGATTGATTCATGTTCTTTAAGGGAAAAAAAGATGCATGGAATGATTTAGCCATGGATTTCATGACACCGGGGGAGTTCTAACTACCCAATATATAAATAAATAAATAAATAAATAAATAAATCGCTATTTGTTAAAAGAAAGAGAGTCATGAAGTGTAAAATTCCATTCACGAGGAAATAGGATGATTGCAGTTAGTAGGAAATTATCTCTCAGTCAATTTATTTAATAGTCACCACTATATTTTTGATAGCCAGAATCTTTCTTGAACTTTCCTTTCCCCATGCTCTTCGAAAGAGTCATCTCTTTCTACAATGATCCGGTTTGACGCTGGTCCCGACATCGTCATCAATAACTTCAAGAAAATCGAAACAGGTGGCCATTTTGTGTAACTTGACCACAATCAACGGATGGGTCCAGCACCCGTAGTCAAAGTTGACCATAATCAACTACCTCGTTTAACTTTGATCATTGTCGATACACCGAAAATCGTATTGAATGCGGTCAAATGCCGATTTAACCGCCTTCAAACATTGATCAAGGGCGATGCATACGACTATTAATCTTGAACAAAGCTGACTGAAGACTGAATGTGAATAATAGTGAAATGTGTATATTAGTTATCGGTCGGATATTACTGACGGTCAGAAATAAAAGAGACTGGAGCGAAGAAAATATTTTCATATCTGTTCCGGCAACAATCACGGTAATTCACATGTCTGGTTGTAGGCAGAATATATGAACGTGTCATCTTCTTTGCTTCAAGGGCTGCCCGCCTTTCAGCCATCATAGCGGCCCTGTATTATTTTTATTTTGTTCTGTTGCAAAAACTGCAAACAATTTATCGAAAATCCTTAAAAATTTGTTTTCAATTGAAGAATTAGTAGCGTATTTGATTTGATTATCTATTATAAATTCAGTAAGAAATAATTATTATGTTATCGTTATTATAAATACACATGTTTCCGTTCCAAACTGCGTTCTCGTCAGGCAAGGATAAAATGAGTCGAATGGGCTCAAGAGAAGAAGAAACCACAATAGGTTTTGTATTCATTATTGAATCAAGGCGGTTATTGCGAACGACATTGCAACCTCCCTTATCTTGATTATCTCTTCTGACTGTCATTGTTCCCAACACCCTGGCTAATATTTCGTTACTGCTCAGTTTCTGTTTGACAGACCTGACTTAGATGTCTTCTCTACGACCTGATTGCGTAACTAAACGGGCTAATGATTCATTAAAAATAAAATGTCAATAGTGATGAAATAAACAAAGGATACCAGTGCTGTTGCCCAAGGTCACGCGAAGGATCTTGGAGGATGACCTTCAGTGAAAGAGTAGAGCTAACCTTCCCAAATGAAACATCAGCGAATCGTTTAGCTTACATTAACTTGATCAAAATAAACAACTCAGCTCCCCCTCTGATCTGCCTGTTTCCAAAGTGCAGTTGTGTTTTTACAAGTTCTAACTACCTCTGAGAAAAATCTTTCTATAATATCGAAACTAAAAGGTAAAACTATGCACATTCAGAGTCGTGGGATAGTTGCTAAGATTTACGTGTATATGAAGGAAGAGGTTAAACGTAAGAACCGATTTTCTACCCATAACTACATACACAGTAGTGTATAAATTTTTTACACCATTCTTAATCCCATAATTTTTACTTTTTATATGTTTAGGTTAGTTTAAGTTTAACCAACTAATAATAATAATAATAATAATAATAATAATAATAATAATAGACCATAAAATATTAATACTACTCCATAATAACACGTTTTATCATCTTAACCAATCGGCTTTCTTCGCTACGGTTCGGGACTGTCGGCTGCAGATGCGTTCAGCGGGTACGGATGAGTTGCTGGGATACCAGATGCAAATGTACTATACATTTTGCTTCATCCTGTATTTATTTTTCAGGTCTAAACGTTTCATAAAGTTTCTCTATTGAATACGGGCTATAAGTGTTCACTTGCTAACTTATTTTGATGTGCGCGCGCAAGCACACACATACACATACTAACGCATACAAACAGCTCGATCTGAAGTGCCAAATTTAAAATCATGAGTCAGTGATCTACTCACCCCAGGAGGGAATCCAAGAAACCAGAGCATTAAGACTTTCGTTTATTAATGTCATATTGTCCACAGTAATATATTCCACTTTACCAGGAGTAAATGAATCTGAAACAAAAGAAAGGGCAGTTCTAACATATACAAAGTCTATAAAATGCACTATAATAAGGTTAATTATAATGGAAAAGTGTGACAGAACAAGCATCTAAACTGGTAATATCAGATATCTAATCTTATTTAGAAATAGTGAATTACTCTGCGTTGCGTGGTTTATCATGTCTTACAAAATTAATGAATTTTTGGAAGAATCTGTATCATTTACCTCAGTTCCTCTGTCTAGCTGTTAAACAGAAGCTGTTCAAACCACCTTCAATACATTAAATTATATGTTTTATTATTTTTCTGATGTATTATCAGCAGGGACTGGGAATTTATGATGTAATAATCTTTTTAAGATATATGCATTGAAAGGTACCATAATATACATATAAATATGCCCATATAAAAAGTAATAAGACTAATTGATTTAAAATAATTTTACTCAATTTTATGTAATCACAGGAACTTAGGAGTTCATATACAAAAAATGCAATTTGATCTTCTTTTAGTGGTATTTTACTAGGCAGTTCAGAAATTTCCTGCTAAGATTTTTTCAATCTCACACATTTGATAATCTCTTGGTATTTTTAAAGTATACTATGTACTTTTTCCTTAACTACACTGTCAACACTTCCAAGGACTGATTTTAATTTGGAGACAGTGGTTTTGAAGTACATAAACGACTGGCGCAATGTAATACTGTTGGTTTCTAAAGAAGTAATAGCGAAAGAGGTTAAGGGAGTTGTGCAGATATATAACAAATGCTAGTTTCAACTTCTGTGATCTTTAATATATCTTGCGAAATTTTAACTGGGGAAGAATAATTTGGATTAAATGTATTCACGCATTCCTGTTTCCAAATGTATAATAATATAGAACTGCACATAACCATGTTCCTCAGCATGTTAAAACTGATTCTGGTGGCATTGCTGCTGCATGAATTGCTTGTTTTCTACAGGACGCCTTAACAAAATTAATTTCTTTATAGAAGATATCAGCTTACCTACAAGCGGGAAATTTTCACGAATTATTTCTGCCACCTGATGTAACCCATGGACAAGACAAGTCAAATGTGTCATAATTGGAAATATAACTTCAAGAGCATTGCTAGTTTCGATCATGTAGCTCGTAACACCGGTCACAAAGATTATACACGTTTGTACTGAATACAATCTGGCCATAGCAAGTTCATGGAGTCTATAAAAAATATGAAAACAGAAGAGCTATTGAAACTTGAAGTTGTTCTATGGCAGGGATAAATGGGATGGTTGGTTCATTTTTATGGAGAGACCGAACTATACATTTGCAATACACTGTCGTTTCCTGTTTTGTGTTTCTCGATTGACACCCACACAAAATTTTTCGAATTTGTTCTCTAATATTTTCAATTGTAAGATCGTAACACCGCTGGACATAATTTTTACACAAAGTAGATTGATCCGGTACTTTACACTTAGTATACTGTTCAATGTAATTTCAGAGAGTGCAGTTAGTGAGTTTCATAATGGAATTTAAGTTTTAATATTATCTTTGTGTTTATTAGTATTCAAATGTTGAAGCACTAGAAAACGTTTGTCCCAACTGTTTTCTCACACCCGCAATACAAAATTGTACCATTTGTCTAGTTAACAAATCTGCTTCAAACTCGCGTTGAATCCCCTACTTTGTCTTTCACTTTTACTTTTGGCATGATTACACGAAAACAAGGCATTTACCATACACCAGCACCACACCACCGAACTGCTGACCTAAAGTTTCAACTTGTGAACAATTACGAACCTGCTGGAATATTTGCGGAAAAGAATTTCTAACACCATTAACGGCTGAATATTTTTAAACCATTTCATTTGTGTAAATTAGTAGGTTATAGTTTTATAATTTTTATAAATCTTAAGTGATACTAATAAAATTTAAAGTAAATTTAAGTATACTTATAACCACTGCACCTGGACTAAATTCCGAAAACTCCTTAACAGCCACGTTCATACTGTGATGGAACTGCTACGAACAGATGAGGCGGGGATTCACCGATGTAACTTGTCCCATTTATTGCGTTGCGTATGAGCTACCATCAGTGCTGCCAAGCTTCAAAATTGACTCCATGACACATATTATTCGAAAATACTGTATTTGTAAATCAAATATGAAGGTAAAACAAACAAAATGAAATATATTAACAAGAAAATATGCAGCAAAAATTGGAAACTGCTGAAATATTATGTTTATTAACAAAAGAAGCAAAATATAAAGTATATGTTCTTTAAATTGTTATAAATTTAGCAATTAACTCAAACACCAAGTAAGCATTCTTTCTTTCTTTCTGATTCAGACCATATCCCCAAATGGTGTCTCAGAGTTCATTTGTTAACGAATAGGAATTAGGTTTGCTATCCTAAACTCCAGAAAACTAATATATTCCTACTACGTGTTCGGAAAATTCCCGAGAAGTTCGTTGCATTCTACAAACTACCAGTATTAGTGAAATTACCCATAATTTGTAAAATATTTCTTTTCCATAATAGCTTGAAGAAAACTTACAAATTATACCAACGAGTTCCGCATATTCGTGTTGCACAGAATTACTAACATTACTTATTATTGTGATTGCTGATACTTTTCTACAAGTCTTACTGCTTTCATTATTTAAAACTTCAAAAAAAAAAAAAAAAAAAAAAAAACTCTTGTTCTTTTGACGAAGAAACCCCTGCTGCCGGAAGACAAAATATTTTCAGGATTAGTTAAAAGTCCCGCTAAATAACTTTGGAAGCATATGATTCTGTGACACAAAATTCTATGTGTAAAGAAAGTCAAATACTGAGCATTCAAAAATTATATTACCGACTTTTTTCCTACTTCCAACTCTCTTATTTTAAATTGAGGGCCCAATATATTTATACTCATTAACAGCTTTTCAATAAATACGGAAAGAAATTTCTGTAAAATGTATTGTTTTAAATCAAGAAAACTAAAATATGTTGCGAATAATAAATGTATCCTTCTTTAACAAAAACAAAACAAAGCTAGCTCAACATCTAGATCTGTGTTCGAACTGTTAGCCCTCAGCTGATTGACAATTTGCCAGTTGGTCGTAGAAATCATTTAAGGAATGTCTTTCACATATTCCATTATTCGATACTCCAGATCTAAGTGGCTGGATCTTTCTCGATGACTTCAAATGACCTCACCAAAGAAGTCCAAAGGGACGACGAATCTGGGGAATTTGCTGGCCACTCTATGTGGCCTCTCCTACGAATCTATTGTTGCGAAAAGATCTGGTCAAGCGCTGAAAAATAAAAATATTCTGTACTAGTGAGCTGGAGATCCTATCTTTGTTGGAAATAGATGTCATCTCTGAGAAACCGATGGTTGACTAGATGTGGAAACAAATGTGTGATAGCGCGTACTACATGGTTTAGAAGCAAATCCAAGTATCTACTAGTGTTCTTAGGGCCCTTAGGCACAAAAGTCTGTTTTATGCAGCAGTCGTAATTCTTGGTTTACTTAAATGTTGTTATGCTGGATTGCCAAATTCTTGATATTGCCTCCACATTGAAAGCGTTGTGGTGGGGTTTGAGTTTTCGGGGTCTCTGATGAGAGTGGTTCAGTTTTCGACGTCAGTAGTTGCTGCGTGGGCGTATCAGATAATCGTCGCTTTCTCTAACTACCTGATCTCAGGGATTTCTTCGTCCTCGTTGTCTTCGCACAATGGAGGGGACAGGAAATTCGTTCACAGCATAAACGCATTAAGGTATGCGGTGAGATAAGTGTATTTATTGTCTTGATGCTACGTTATAAAGAAGCTATTGTTCGTAGCGGGAAATGAATGCCCTGTAACCCTTGGACTAGTAGTCAGTTGATTCGACGCGCTGGCAAGCTAAGTCCTTCTGATGTCCGCGAGCTTCCGGGGTTTGTAAACAATCACTTCGTCAGCTGATTCACGTCTCGCGGCAAGGGTTTGCTAAGCAATGATCTAACGCACGAGTTTCCCGTAGGAATAAAGCTTTCAATTGATTATTACTTGTTCGTTACTGGAGCATTTGACCTTAGTATCAAGCGACTATGCATTCTGCTCGCAAGATATAAATCTCCGCCGCTTTACTATCTGAAGAGTGCTTGTCTAAGAGTGCCGAATCCAAGAGTGAATGTTTATCTAAGAATGAATGTCCGACCAAGAGTCTTTCTAGAAATGAATCTAATTGGACGAATTGCCTCTTTATATACAACCTTTTGGCTTGGGTGCCCATGTGTCAAATTGAAGCCTCCGGGGCCTACACACGTACGCCCATGAGCATCGCCGGGCTTTAAATGTTTAAAATGCTAATGGCTGATAGACGGGTCCGTATAGAACATTCTGGAAGGGCGCGAAAATTTAGCGTGCGTGCACAGCGTAAAAACCATGCACGCCGACGCTCGAAAAAAAAAAAAAAAAAAAACTATAAAGGTAGCTTTAGGTGACTTTCACTTTTATTCTTATATAACATGAAAAGTCAGGCAGTGTATATTAGCATTCATCTACCGATTTCAATCTAAAAATCTTAATCTTTACCATTTACACAATTAAATAAATTGTTATAAGTCACTGCGGCTATCGTTACTATTTACATGATTAAACAAAGAATCATTATTATTTACGTAATATAATAAAGTATACGCCATTGCTGAAAACAACGAAATTAATATTGTATTTACAACAAGTAAATATTAGGCTACAGTCGGAGCTCCGATGGTAAATGCTGCTACCTCGGATATAAAGCCTCTTTCGATATTCAGAGTCCTAGTGCCATCAACTTGTGTTGTACCTAGTGTAATTATATCAATCGCCATAATCTTTTCATCTCGACGTAAATACATCGTTGATCATTTCAGTTATTAAATGTTTCTCATTAATGGAATGGAATAGTGTTTAACGCCCGTTTTCACTACTAAGGCACTACAAGCGGTGAACACTGATGATATATGAGATGAAATGATGAATTAGGAAAGGGTGTTTTTTTTTAAAGGAAGCAGGCCTAAGTTTAGGGTACCACCCAGGCATTTGACATTTATGAGGACTGAAGAAATCTAGAAAAAACCTCAGTCAGGAAGAAAGGTCCTGAAGGGAATGAACCCCAGACCTCCCGCTCACGAGTCCGCACCTTAATGACCTCGGCTATCCGTGGCGGTACTCTCATTAAGGGGTTAAGGGAGAAAAGTGCTACAACACTATGTTAAAAAGCAAATTCTATACTCCATTCACAATGTAACATTTGAAATAAATAAAAAAAAATGATAAAAATTGGCTACTGGAGTAACTAGTAGCTAGACAAATGAACAAAGTATGCATATTTACTGATCATTTATCATTTATTTAGATATACAAAGCATTTCATTTAATTATTTATTGTTCCTTAGACAATTTTGATGACGTTTTTCTGTTTCTGTGTATGTCTTACCATTAAGTGTAGAAGTCCATTGACTGCTGACCGCTGGTCCAAATTGTCCATCCCTGAGCATGGCCCTCACTCGAAATTGATACTGTGTGTTGCTACTCAATCCTTCGATTGACTGCACCGTTTCTTTGGTCTAGAACAGAAAGATTATAGTCAACATTAAAAAATATGCACTCAAATTCCTTTTTGAACAGTGGGAACAAGCAATCGTAACAAGTTTGATATTTCTTTCTAGGAAAGGTAATAGATATGAACTTCCAGATTAATTATCTAAAACTATTATTGAAATCGATCATTACCGAGCCATTTTCCGTGATCGTTGGTGTAAAACAATTTAAAAACTAGAGGTCTCGCCGACGCTATGATTAGAATCATTAGCGAATTGAAAGTGTCTGGTGAGGCAAAAGATACAGAACCGTTAGAAGTGAGAGGGAGAAGGAGGTTGAGAGAGTTGTGGCGCAGACGTTGTTTGTTGACTAGTAACGTATTCCAAGTCTTGCTTATTTGAAAACCTCTGTCTTTGTTTATATTACCTGAATGCTGCTGTATTTCTAAAGCTATCTTCTAGCCAGATTAAAATATCCTGTTGATGTTGTTACATTTATTGATTTTTTCCCCCAAACTCAATAATAGCAGCGTTGATGACATGTTGAGCAATTGTAGAAATTTTAAATTAATTAATTAATCAATCAATAATTTGTTGTAAATTATTTTAAATCAACAATCACGTCAAAATAGCCCGGTAATGAATAATAATAATAATAATAATAATAATAATAATAATAATAATAATAATAATAACAACAACAACAACAACAACAACAACGCCGGCTGTGAAAACTAAAGAATGTTATATCTAAATTAATATGAAGTATTTTATGAGTATGCTATCCATAACGTTTGCAAGCATTTAACAAAATGTTTCATTTCGGAAGTTTATTAACGCCACCTCATCCCTTTCCATTGACAACTGCAGCAGTTGCAGCAACCAGAATACCAACCGCACACTAACATTAACGGTATCATCTCTGTCAGCAGTCTCTTAAAAATAAAATTAAAAAAGAAGAAGAAGTAGTAGTAGAAGAAGAAGAAGAAGAAGAAGAAGAAGAAGAAGAAGAAGAGGAATAGTGTGATTCCAACGTTACATTAAAGGTAAAAACCATTTAGAGTAAAGATTGCCTTAAAGGCATAGAGTGACATGTTTTTTCTTGCAGCATACTTTGGTGCTAAGCATGTGGAAAACAATCATATTTGATACTGTGCTCAAAGACTTAATCCTGCGCTTTTGCAATGCTAAGCAGGACGAATATACGGAACTTATATAATGCCTATCCTTATGCTGCTATAAGTAAAAGTCAATGTCATTATAGTAAAATTATTCATCTTTTTGAGTGTGTGTATGTGTCAAACTGCTTAACATGGTTTGTAAACGAAGATATATTATGGTTGAGTAAAAATAGTTTGTGTGCTTGCGGAAGCTTTATGTGATTCCTACAGTAAAAGAGGACCAGAATTTTGTGACAAATATAAGCATAATGCATTGACAATGCTACAGGGTGTGCGTTATGTGGGGTTATGTGTGTGTGGTGTCAGAACATTGCCAATGCATTATTGCGGGATATTGTTTAGGGGAAAGAGGGGAAATCAGAGTCCGCCTAATAACAAATGGGAAAGAGACAGAGAGAGAGAGAGGGGGGGGGGAGAGGGGCTAAAGTGACGTCTTGACTCTGAGAGCGTGACTTAATTCAGTGAGGAGTTTGTCGTATGTGAAGGAAAATGTTAACGATACATACCCGCTCCGAGTAAGCTAGGGACAAACTCTAATATTATAACCTTATCTTATTAATAACATACGTAAATGAACCTCTTATATTTACATAGCTAAATAGCTATTACGATTTAATGTTTGTGACGTTATGTTGATAATGAATGAATGATGTTTAACGCCCGTTTTTGCTACAGAGGCACCACAGGCGATGGACATTAATGATACATGAGATGAAATGATATATTGGGAAAGGATTTTTTTTAAGGAAGGAAACGTTTCAGACCTAAGTTTAGGGTACCTCCCCGGCATTTGCCATTTATGAGGACTGAGGAAAACCTGGAAAAAGCCTCAGTCAGAAAGGACGGTCCTGGTGGGATTCGAACCCCAAACCTCTCCCTCACAAGTTCACGATTTAACGACCTCGGCTACCCGCGGCGGTGTGTAGGAGCGAGACAAACTATATGATTGTTGAGGAGATTGATGTCTTCTGCTACATTTGCTAAACTTGACACTCGATCCTTGCTAACCTCGTGCTACAATGACTATTGTTTCCAATTTCTTCACTAAGCACCTATTGAGATCACACATATTGTCTCGTACTTTAAAAACTAACCTTTTAATAAAAACCGCCTTGTATAAGACGGAACTCTTTTCTTAGGCATATAGGCTTATAAGAAAAATACATTTAACAATTGCAAAACGCCAAACTCATGGGCTTAGAAAAACATTTACCGATAACATACCTTAGGGATGATATATTAAATACCTTTTACAATACAGCAATGGGATATTATTTGTCTAATTGTTAACCATGAGAGAAATGTTCTTTCCCGGTTTACTGGTCTAAGTACTAATAAAGATATTATAAGGAGTACTTACTTTGCTATGGGGTTTCCAAGAGCTTCTCCCATTCTGTCGAAACTCCGTGACATAAACGGGCCAAAAACCATGGGGACTTTCCCAACTGAAACTCAGTATAACAACTTCACGACAGTTCAACTCTGGCTGTGACAATTGACCTTCAATTGGCGATCTAGGGATATTTGCTTCTGCAACCAGAGTAAACATATAAGGAAAAAGTATATACAAAACACACAAAACCTGAAGACAATGTGTAAATTAACGTTTAATAAAAACGTCTCCAAGTCCAATCGTATCTTAAGAACAGTTTCCTTTAGTACTGATAATGGTCTTTTATATTCATTGATTACGTCCTAAGTTCCGATGTTTGAATCTACTTTCTATTGTTTTGTTTGGAGTGGAAGGTTTTGCTTTTCAGATTAAAGGGGAGGTCGAATGCAAGGGGGAATCTGCGTATTGCAGTACCATTGGTGTCTACATCAAAACTTAGGAAACTTAGGCCTAACGCTTTTCACAGTTATGTGGTAAAAGTTCGAAGATTCAAGTTAGAATACTGCTAGAATCAAATCTGAAGTTTTCCCTCAAAATCACAAATTATTTGACATTAGTGAACTACGAAATTATTTTCCACAACAAAATAATATTTATTAAGCTCAAGGAAGGCACCATACTGAAAACAGACGAGAGCGCAAGGGCGATTATTATTTTGAACTCTGAAATCATTTAAAAGAAAATATGCACAAACAAGATTATCTGCCATTTTTCTGACACAATTAAGAGGGTACGGGTAGGGGTCCATAAGTTTCCGGCCTCGCCGATACCTTCACAAGATCCTTATCTGGGGTCATACTTATCTGTTAAGTAAATAATTACAGCTATAACTTCCGCTCCACTGTGTTCAGTTGTTCAGATATAGTTGCATAAAGAAGGCTATGTGTAGAAGATTGTCACATGTTCAAAATGGAGTATCAAACTGTTATTAAGTTCTTCACATGAGAAGAACTTACTCCAAATAAAATTAAACCGCGATTGGACGGTGTATATGGGGAAGCACCATCCTCACATTCTACCGTAAAGAATAGGCCAAACTTTTCCAATAGGTCGAAAAACATTCAAGACGAAGAGCGTGCAGGTTCGCCCTTGAAGGTGCTCACTCCTGAAAACATCGCTCTTGTGAAAGAAGAAATTATGGAAGACCGGCGGCTCAAAGTTACAGAAATAGCAGTAAGGTTGGGCCTTTCTAAACAACAATCCTTCGAATTATTCATGAGCATTTAAACACGAATAAGGTTAGTGTAAGATGGGAGCCTAGACTTCTTTCCTCCGTCCAAAAGCAGCAATGAGTCATCTGTTGTCAGGCATTGTTGGAGCTCTGCCGTGGCAATGAGAGAGAAGTTCTGCAAACCATTGTTACAGGAGATGAAACTGTGGTCCTCTACTATGATCCCTTGTCCAAAAGAGAATCAATGGAGTGGGTAAACCTGGCAAAGCACCGCCTTTAAAGGCCAAGGTCACTCAGTCAACCAAGAAGATCATGGCCACAATCTTTTGGCACTGTGAAGGAATACTCTTCATTGACTTCAAGGAGAGGAACACCACAGTAAATGGGGAGTACTACGCTTGCCTACTGCACAGACTACGTGCTTCCATCAAAGAGAAAAGGCGAGGAAAGTTGTGTGATGGTGTGTACCTTCTTCACAACAACGTGCCTGTGCACACAACTCTTGTTGCAAAGGAAACTTTGAAGAAATGTGGCTTGAAGGAGATCGACCATCCACTGTACAGCCCAGTGACTATTTTCTCTTCTCAAAACTCAGGAAGTGATGGATGCTGTTTATGCACATTTTGCAGACAAAACTTCTTACTATTTGAGGGGGGGGATTGAAATGTTAAATAAAAGATATGAGAAGTATATTGCAATAAAGGGTAACTATATTGAAAAATGAAATATAATTTTTGTCTTTATCATACCTAGAAAATGGTTAGGCCGGAAACTTGTGGACCTACCCTCTTACTAGCTGATATCGTCCATGTAACAATCGAAATGTACATTAATAATAATAATAATAATAATAATAATAATAATAATAATAACTACAACGGGTTTCCTCACAATTTTCCAAAGTGCCGTTATTTTGTCAAAAGAAACTCGGTGGCGGCTTTCTTGATGTCAATATTCCTGCTTTCTTCATCTTCAATGGAAAATACAAATAAGGGACTCATTTATATGTATCATTGTACTATACAGAGAAGTGTTTATTAGTTTTAGCTTACTAAATGAGACCTCTGCTATTACTGTAGTGACAGGAAAAATTACTCAGATCAGGAACTCTATAGGCAATAGCAGGATTTTCAACAATTAATAATTCAGTCAGTTCCTTTATTGTCGAAAGTTCACGAATCTCTTCCATCATATTAATAGATCGAAAACTAAAGGAAAAGGACACAAATCTGCAGCATAATATTTGCAAAATGTGTTGGCTTTTTCTATAATTTCTTTTTTAGTTAAGGTACTAAGTTTTGATGGCTGAAGCAGTGACAATTAAGCTTAGATGTGTTCAAACTTTCAAAATGTACCTTAAGGCTTAAGTTACTGAATATAGATGTTCAGGCAACAAATATTCAGAACCGTTCTGCATGCTGTATTCGTTCGTCAACTGCCAATTATCAAAGAACTTCTCAAGTTGGCGTTGCCGCGTTGTTTTGAAAACTGGTCTATTTTCTAGGAATTTGAGAGTTCCTTTGCTTCCTTTAAAGCAGTACTCGAAAATTACTGCTCAACTTCATCATATTTTGGAGTTGTTTTAACAGTGATGTGGCAGTCAATAAATTATTCACAATTGTTGTAAATGTTTTGAAACAATATTTGTGTACTACCGCACGATCTGTGATGCTTTTCCCCCTGCGGCACGGGTTTTTCCTATGAGTGAACTTCTACTCGTTTGCCGCGCCGTGGAGGGGGTGCAAGCCTGCTTGATTACTTGTTGACCTTGCTGACTGTCGCAGTTGTAGCGCAGCTGTTCCCGGGTATATGTTGTGTTGTTCGTTTCTTAATTCGAGAGTATACATAACGTGTATTATGCCTCATGTGTTTACAACGGCACAGCATGTCTTTGTATACAATTAACTCAACGGTGGAAGAATTATAGAACCAGTTTGATTCTGTTACTTATGTAAATACCATACAAACCCTATTTTCCACAGAATTAACAGATAGGGAGCAAGTTATGCATTTTTTCCAACAGGAATCTGCCACTGCTTACACTGCAGGTAATTACATGAAGGCAATTTACAATGAGTTTCCACAAAACAAAGTACTAGTAGGGATTGTGGCCCCCTCGGTCCCCCGATTTAACAGCCTGCGATTATTATTTCTGGAGTAAATTTAAAAATGCAGTGTACAAAACGAACACTATAACATTCGTCAGGAAATTAACTAGATTTCTCGAAATGAACTACAGCGTGTCATGAATAATTTCCTAAAGAGATGCTAAATGTGTGCAAAATGGAGGCGTGCTGTTTCAATACCTCATTTGATAAATTGGTAAGTAATGAGCCTCTTAAATTGGTTTGTGTATTGTATGGTTAGTGTCTTTTATTGTTTTAGCCTACCGCTAATCACCGAGACCCGGCTAAGCAACGACGTTTTCGCCCACAGGCTAAACACCCAGGAGGAAAACAAAAACTTATCGCATTATATAATATTTTTACACTGGAAAATACGCACAATGCAAACTGAAATGAATTGAATTATCAAGACATATCATCCATCATCTGAAAAAGCCAATTTTTTTTAGCGCGAATAAACTGTCAAAATGCGAAGATCATCTCGCAGAGTTTTTCAGTGTGCGTTTGGCTCTCCCATTATCCATTCCCGCCCATTTTCCACTTTTTTTTCCACAAATTTTATAGATCCCAATAAAAATTCCCAAATATTTAGTGATTTTCCCGGTTCTATCGTAATATATTGAATGATTACACTGCATTAACTTATTGTCTTTATTTATATCGTGAATTGTATCTAATAAAATGGGGAAAATGCAACTAATTTAATGTTTTTACAATAGATTTTAATACTTAAGAGAGACAAGAATTAAATTAGCTCATTTGGATTTTGGGATTTAAGTGTAATGTACTTTTCTCATTGTCAACGTGCACTTTTAGTAATGGGGTCCTGGCATACGTTTCCTTTATAGCCGGGCCATAGATCGCGTATATGCGTAGTTCGCTATGCAGTTCGTATTCAAACATTGATCGAGAATTGTGCACATGGTCATAGAAGTAAGTTATGCATCCATATCCTAGACCGGGCTGGAACGTATATTTATGAGTACGTCTACTGCCAATATTCTTTGTATACAGAGGGGGCCAAAAAATTATACACATTTTCACAGTAGATATCTATTTAATATATTTCAAAGTTGGACCGAAAAACAAGAATAATGTGTAGTATGACGTTCAGTAAACAGATGTGACTCACATACATTATGATAGCGTTGCTATATGACAGATAAATCAACAATGAACAAATGAAACCAAGATTATCGTGTGATGTTCTGTAAAGAGATGTGACTCACATTACGTTATGCTAGCGCTGCTACAACAAAATGAAACCAAGATTATCGTTTGAACAGCGGAAAAATTTTTGAAGTGGTATTGGAAGACCGAGAATGTTATTGAAGTTCAAAGGCAATGGAGACGTGTGTACAGAACAGAACTGTTCTTCGAATCTAACTCCGTTGGACTTCTACCTATGGGGTAACTCTTAAGGATGTTGTATACCGTAGAAAACCAGCTACACTGGCAGCACTTCGGGAAGAAATTGAAACGGCATGTGCTGCAATCGCTGAGAACACTTTCGCAAACGTTGCTCAATCAGCAGTTCAACGTACTCAGAAGTGTATCGACGCCGATGTGGGCATTTTGAGGAACTGTTGTAAATGTAAAAGTCTAAGATGATTAGTGCTCATCATTTTCTGTTTGTGTGAATTCAGTTTTGTTATGTTAACACAGTTTTTTCTTTGCTTGAAGTGTGTATACATTTTATGGCACCCTCTGTATTTGTAGCATTATTAAGTTATTTTTAAGGTTTTAACAGCCTATGTAAATTGTTAAAACCCTTGCGGAACTCATATAAGTAAACTGATGTATTCAAAGATATCCATAATATAAGGGGTACACATATTTTTTCCGCGTTTGCTTTTTAGCACCAAAAGAAAACTCGACCCAGATCTATTGGTTGACAAACGGATGCACTACTAGAAGATTAACTTTGACTTTTATCATTTATTAAATATGGAAATGGTATGAAATAAAGTTTTTTACCTGTGTCATAAGACAGCAGAAGATTTTGAACACATTTGCAGTTCTCTGAGCATTGCGTGGAATCATTCTGAAAGTAAAAAGTAAACAAAATTACTTAGATAAGTAGCATAATATGACTATAAAGAAGATTCAGCCTACATTAGTTGAATTTCCATCTGCTTTATGTCTATTTAAAAGCAATATAGGAAAATAGCATTCACCTTTAAAGGCAAGAAAGAGGATGGGAATACAGAAACAGCTTCACAATGGTTGTCATTAAACCTTTCGGGCCTGACTGTACTGCCATTGTACTGGAAGTTACTGAAGTAGCTCAGAGGTAGAGAAAATCTGAAGATTATAGAGTTCGTTAACACGACTCACTCCGCTGGGACTGAAAGCATTAACGAAGTAGCGATTTTTAAGTAATTGCAGCGTGCCCATTATCGCATATTACAACATTCTGTTCCCTTTCTCTTATCTTCCCCTTTCTTACACTCTATTATGTTCTCCTGAACATATCCTCTCAGATTTTTCTCTAAGCATTAAACATCAGAGGATTGGCACACATTTCTTGTGCTTCTCGGGGTCATAGGGCTTATTTGCATTAAATTATTTCAGTCATATTAGCTTTAATTTATTGATCGAAAAGAAAACGTCCTAAGGAAACTTTCATTATGTTATTTCTACAAGGACTGGAAGGAAAATAATGACAACATATAAGTAGCAAACCGTTTATTGTGGAACCTGGAGTCTTCCGCTGTCCACACTGCAGAAAGACCTTGGGCACTCGTAGATAAATCATTTTTTTTAATATCTGAGAAAGAACGCCTAATTGCAACACTATAGAGTGCTGGGTTCCAATTTCTGCGGTTGTTCATCGTCGATCCAAGACTGAATCAAATCAACGTAATACAATGAAGCGGTTTTGATGTGTAGTTGTTTCAGCTTCGGTGACAACAATTTCTCAGAGAATTATTCGGCTATTTTGTTGATTCGTACTCAACAGGACTGGGAGAGGAGACCAGGAGCATAAATAATCACATGATGAGACATATATGTGTGTGTGTGTGTGTGTGTGTGTGTGGTGTGTGTGTGTGTGAATTTATTATGCTCAAGATATGTCGCGTCCACTGGTGTTTTACGCACGATAGAATTTATCTGTCGAATACAAATTTAGCTGCCGTGACTTCCACGGATATGAAATGAATCTGAATAACAGCGTATGAACAGCGAAGCATTTATTATATATGCCTCAGCATATATCTCGACGCGTGTAGAACTTAGAAATGCGTGCGTCGCAACATGTAGACTTAAACAATGAGTGAATGCGTCCCTGAAGAATGCAAGGCTTCAAGATTTGTTGCGGCGTGTAGAACTTAAAATGTGTCCGAAATAGAACTCTATTAGTTTGATCTGAAACTGCGTGCTCCAATCGAGCAAACACTTCCTTATATATTAAATAATATATTAATAATATATAAATATATTAAATTCAACTCTAGTAATCGTTGGCTTCACGACGCCACGGGGATTCACCCAAGCAAGTGCACGTGTCGCGCCTTGGTTTAAAAGTTCAGAATATAATTTAATATTGACTGGTTTAAATTCATCTGCTAGCACGTATCATTCGTTATTATTTGAAAGTTTAAAACTCTTATTGACATTCGTTAGTTTAAAGGTTAACTGTACAATGCCTGGCTTGCTCAAAGCCCTAACGAATTTAAAGTCCTTGGGGTTTTTTAACCCTCCAACAGCAGTCCTTTTAAAAGTGGCATCGCACTTGTCCCTCGAGTTTGCTGTTTGCCCTTTTTATGGGCTCTTTGGCTTTCCAAGCTACTATAAACAGAAAATACCAGAGACTTTCCCTTCTGACTACATACAAATAGCATATTAACGTTACATCTCATGATATATACACATACATACATGATATCTACATTACTAAAATGTTATGATTAGGTTTGCTCATACATATGCTGTTTCAACGTTTCGAGGACGAGACGCATCTTTCAAGCTATCACGTCCTTGTCGAAGCTCTGACACCCAGGTTTTGTATTTTCTTTCCAGCCGCTGTATTTCCAAATTGTATGCAGTGGAAAATTCAAAACTGAAAGCTAGTTTTTTTTTTTCCATATATTAGAGGCATTCATTAGTAGTTCTTATATTATTTATGATTCGTGGAAATAATTAAAAAATTCAAATAGATTGTATTGAATAAAATTCGTAAGAACTAATCAGATCACAGTTTTAACAAATTTAAAAAAGAGAATTGCAGTATTAAATAAAAAAAATCAGATGTTAATTGCAATTTCATTTTTACACAAGCTGTGTATTAGACTAAGATTTTGAATAAGAGCAGATAGGTAAAATTCGAAATATTTGGTTTAGTATCTGTTATATTACATTTCACTGACAAGTATTTCTTTTTGAGCTGTTCTTTCCTCCTGCGGCTGATTGTAGTAATGGAAAGATTTCTAAGTAAGTTTTTAATCTTTAAAAAAAAACTGAGGAATGTACCATTAAGGTAACTACACTACAGTCTAGAGCTGCTTTTCAATTAAGTATAATAAAAATATAAAATATATAAAAGTACTTATGTGAAACAAATTAATGTGACCCTAATAATTTCTACGTTTTTGTTGGGGAGGGGGGCCTTCTGAAAATGTTTTATGGAGATAAACATTTTACATAAAGAGAAATTTATAATAAATGCAGAACCTTCTTTGGTGAAGAACTTAAATACAGCTCGAAACTTCATTTTGAACATGTCACAATATTGTACACATAGTCTTCTTTATGCAACTATATCTGAACAACTGAACACAGCTGCAATTATTTATTTAACAGATAAGATATGATACCGGATTAGGATTTTGTGAGGGCGATAATCCTTATCGGCAAGACCGGAAACTTATGGATCTACCTTCTTATGTTTGAAGAGTGTTCTAAGTTCAGTCTCGACTGAACTTAGTACACAGACAGACCACGGCAAACCAGGAAACAGCATCTTATTTGCCATCCGATTCACAACTGACACAATTGGTGTAAAATATTTTTCGGAGTTTTCCGTCAATGCTTAAAGGGAGAGTGTTTGGTAAGGTACACTGGCGTCTTATGATGACTGACATGAAACTGCAATTAATAATGACTCCATTCCTGCTACTGCCACAGCAGCTTCGGCGCGGGGAATTTAAAGTACATTCTCTCTGCATTTACAGCACTTAATCGTGAGTCCATTTATTTTGCAGGGCTGTGCGGAAAGAAGCAATACAGTGTGTGATTAATGACTCAAAAGCTGAACTATCTCTAATTCCCTCCTGATGGTCTACAAGCGATATCAGCATCCCATTTTAATAATATGCTTTGAGGTTAGGTGATCCAAATATAGACTAAATGTACAATGTTTGTCTAGTAGAACACCCAAATAGAGTATTTAATTTTACAGAGTTGTTTGATTCTGTTCGTAAAGACTTTGTTTGTTGTTTTGTTTTAATAAAATTCATGCTTGTTTTGGACAAATGATGAGATTTTTTTTTTTTTTTTTTTTTGAGTAGTGTTTAACGCCCGTTTTTACTACCGAGGCACCACAGGCGGTGGACACTGATGATACATGAAATGAAATGATATATTGGGAAAGGATTTTTTTTTTTTTTTTAAGGAAGGAAGCGTTCCAGGCCTAAGTTTAGGTACCTCCCCGGCATTTGCCAGTTATGAAGACTGAGGAAAACCTGGAAAAAACCCCAGTCAGGGAGGACGGTCCTGGCGGGATTCGAACCGCAGACCTCCCGCTCACGAGTCCATGCCTTAACGACCTCGGCCACCCGTGGCGGTCACAAATGATGAGATAAGTGGCAAAATTTATAAAAGAAATTCATCTGATATTTTATGAATAAAAGTTAAATTGCAAAGTCTGATATCACTTAGCACGCTATTCACGGATGGATGGTTAGTAAACGCGGAATTCCGATATATTTTAATGTTTTTAACTTTAAAATCTATATATCTAGCGATGAGGACGAAATTTTCTAGGTGATTCGCATCTAGTCCAATCTTTCCAAAATTACTAGAATCTTAAGTTTACTACTGTCATATGTTTAGAGAAATATTTACCTAAAACTACTATCTTATAATTCTGTATTAACATTGGAAGGAAAAATATTTACGGACAATGAAAATATTTTCAAGTTTAGCTCTATTCACAACAAAAAGGACGTTTTGAAAATAACTCTAAATTCACAATTCATTACTCTTGGCAAAAGTACTTTTCATTTTGGTAGCTTTATGTAAAAATGTTAAATTCGATGACGTAATGCTATACTCACGCAAAACGTATCGCAGCTGTCAATCTCCGCTGGAAAGCCAATATCTTCCCAACACTGCAACAGAAATAGAATTACAATCAGTAACTTCGCGTTGTCTTTTCTCGTGTTTGAGCATTTATTAATAAAATACATTTTTAAAACTGTGTAATGTTTGTGAGAGAAAAAAAAAACATGATTTGCATTAAATTTATTAGTTTGTTTTTCTTTTCTCTTATAAAAAGCACGAAACGTTCTTTTTTATCTTGCTAAAACATTAAGTATGCATAAAACATATACTTGAGCTGAAAGTGACTGGTTATTAGATATATTTCATAGCACTCTTTTAAGTAAGTGGCTATTTTTCCAGATGTATTTTCTTCTCCTGGAGGGAGAAAACGAGCTAAAACAATGTGTACATTTTGAGACCATGCTAACTGCAGCTTAGGATGAATGTGCACTCTTATTTGGTGTGGATACTTTCATCATTTTATTAATTGGTACAATGTCATACACTAGTTGTTTTAACACAGAACATAGCGAACCAGGGGCCTCCTCGACATAAACTAACAGCGCTTTATGAAAATACAATATGTTTATAATAACTAAGCAATTCTATAAACACATTATGAAAAAAAGTAATGAGCAGAACATTACTTCATTAATGCTCAGAATTTGTCCCAGGTTTACAGACACAAAATAGCTCTGTAAACCCAGATTTTCTGGTGCATAACGCTCTTTGTTTAACAGTGGCAGCCATAACATTGGTATGAACATCATATTGTTTGCTAACAATCATCCACAAGAAAGTATTAACAAAGTTTAATGTCTGAAGAATTGGGTGGTTAGGGTTCTGCAGATTTGTCTTCAGGTGCAGAAAATCCAATTTATTAACGAAGTAATGAACTTTGCGTAAAACTGAGAAACAGCAAGTTTTAATATCATTCTTTAATTACAATCAATTTAAAAATACAACACAGGTTTCTGTACTTAATTACAAAAGTGCGAAAGGAAGCTTTAAATCAGTATACTAGAGGGTGAGCAATGCTTGACGCAACCGCGGGACAATGGTGGATGTGGTACACAAAATGTTTTATAGGGAAGTGTTGGAATTATCCAAGTGTTCTCCGAGGGGGGTTAGTTTGCTTGAATTAGAAAGGATGGGGGGAAAGGATTGATTATAGAGAGACCAATGTAGTGATGATATCGTACCCTCAAATTAGACAGCTCAAATATATTAAAGGAATGTTTGAAATGTCAAAAACAGATTTTAGAAAGGAAGAGTTGGTATGGGGAGGTGGGGAAGGTTCTAGAAGGAATAGGTTTGGGGAATATATGGAGAACAGGTGAAAGTAATGTTAATACATTTTGGAAGTGAGACAGAGGATAGAAGATATTGAAAAGCAAGAGATTTGGGTGAGTTTAGATGATAAAACTTTCTTGTTTGTATAAAAAAGGATCAAACAGAATTGGGGACGAGAGAAATATATTGAAATTTGTGATCAAATGGGTAGGTTGGACAAGGATGCATACAGGAGTGATACTCCGAAAGGAGACAGTAATGATAGATGTAGTACATGTGGGGGAGAAGTCAGTGTGTCCCATTATTTATTGGAATACGAGAAAGTCAAATGGTGGCGCGAAAAAGTTTTGGACAATAAATGAGACAATTTACAGAAGGATTTAGTGTTAAATAAAACGTTAAGTAACAAGAGCGTAAAAAAACATCCAGAAAATGGGAGAGTTTTTAGGTAAAGTTAAAGAGAAGTGGGAACGAAATAGGAAGAAGAAAAAGGAAGTTTCTAACAGTCAGACAACCATGTGGTAACGAGGTAGGAAACTGTATTTTGGAGGCTGCTGCTAGGATCTAGAGAGAGAAACAGTACCTTGCCGCTGAAAAAGTAGTTCATACAGGTTGAAAAAACTAGTTAGTTAATACACTAGTCTGTCCTGCTGGTCTAGTGGTAGCCATGCTTGCCTCGTAGACCCAAGGTCGCAGGTTATATCCCAGACAGGGTCGGTAGATGTTTTTGGCGTAGATGTACTGGAAGTAAAAGAACCTCAAGCCTGAAAAAAGAGGTCTCTGAGCAAAATTTGTCGGCCGTTTCACGCCCTGAATTGAATGGAACGCTGATGACCTGAGATGTAGAGCATCCGTAAATAAACCAAATAAATAAAATAAGTTATTACATACAGTTTTGATACGACATTTCTCGTGTATCGCCAAAATAAAGAGGTATAAGCTTTTCTGGTCTGGAATGGGAGTGGATAAATATGAGGCCATGACTGGGATCCGAACCATGGATTTGCGGCCTAGCTTGCCAATGCTCTTCCATTTGAGATATCTTTCCCTGTGCGATCATGAACACGAATTTTCCCCATCTGAGTTTATACATCCTGCAGATCTCAAAAGTTATCTTATTACAGAGATTCCTATCCTAAGACACGATTCGAAAACTTCGGTTACTTATGACCCAGGCAAATGCTGCACTAAATTAAAACTCTGGCAGTATTAACATTAAGCTGTTTGGACGCAGCAACAGTGATATAAAACGACAGTAATTTTTTAATAACAATACTCATGAGATGAGTTGTAAATAAAAACATGTTGAACTTCTCTTTGGTTCTAAAGAATTTGTACAGTGCGCCCCCATTCACAACAAAAATTAAACGTAAACATAATGAAATAAGACGCAACACGTTAATTTAGAAGTATATAGGCATTCATAATGAAAGACGCAAAGTACGTTTTAGATAATCAAAAATAAGATCAAGCGAAGATCAACTAACAGCTGATTAAAAATGAGCAGACGGCGGTAGCGTTTGTGCATTTGCAAAGTGCAGTAAGTAATTTACTTGGAGTAAAATGAACAAGGATAGCTTTTTATAATGCAATTAATATTTTGTCCATTGACGCCGTTCTGTCTACAGTGTCACCGATGTTCAGTTCTCTCTACCATAACTTGCCTTTACACGGAGCACGGAAATCAAATGCAACTACTGCTGCAGCTGCTGCAATTCCCGAGCGTCAGCGGAGAGAGCCGAACTACTGTGCGTGGCCGCAGTGTAAATGTTGCATGTATTACTTTATGTTAAACATACTGTAACCTATGCGTTGTCCTCCGAAAATATAAATTGATAGGGGATTATTAGGCGGGTAAAATATTGTAACGGTGACAAATCTACTTTTATTGGAATTCGCAATCAATTCATATATACTAATCTAACACTAACCTCGGATAAATCCTAGAAACCGGGGGACCCAGTGGTTTTTCGTAAATACAAATTGATAGGGGCGGGTAAATCACTATAATGGTAGCAAATCTCCTTTGATTGCAGCAGGAAAAAAAAAATCATAAACATCAAATTTTATAATACATAGCATCTATCTTTTACGTTTAAGTTTACGTTACGTTTAATTTTCATTGTGAATGTGGCCTAAGTCCTTCCTTTGTAAAAATTTAATTATAAAAATGTACACACACTTTAGTTACTGCTATGTAAACAATGGCCTTTCTAAGCACTAAAACCAAAATGAAGTTATGTTCGTGACAGGCAGAGGGATACAAAGGTCACTAGTGCAAACCACCTTCTACTCTTATTCCGAGCCACTAGCTCAAAACCTGTGATTAATTGTACCTAATACGATGTTATGTGCTTAAGAATTCTGATGCCTACTCATTTGGCTCTTTCGAAGAGGTTATGATTGTCCAATAATAACAAACAAATATCCGGTTATTTCTCGCTAAAGGTTTTTCCGATTACTGTAATGCAACTTGGTCAGGCTGGAAGAACCTGCTTTTTATACCTTATCTGCTCTCAGGTTCAGGAATGTAGAGTGTCTAAAAAAAAAAAAAAAAAAAAAAAAACCAGCTCTGAAGCTACGAGGGTAGGCTCATAAGTTTCTGGCCTCGCCAATGAGGGTTATCGCCTTCACAAAATCCTCCGTTGTGTTAGGTTGCTCAGATTTAGTGGCATAAAGAAGGCTATGTGTAGAAGATTGTGACATGTTCAAAATGGAGTATTGAGCTGTTATTAAGTTCTTCACAAAAGAAGGATTTACTTCAAATGAAATTAAACAGCGATTGAACGGTGTATATGGGGAAGCATCCCTTCATATTCTACCGTAAAAGAATGGGTCAATATTTTTCGAATGGATCGAGAAAGCATTGAAGAAGAAGAACAAGAAGAAGAAGAGCGTGCAGAACGGCCCTTGGAGGTGATTCCTCCTGAAAACATCGCTCTTGTGGAAGGAGAAATTATGGAAGACCGGCGGCTCAAAGTTATTGAAATAGAAGCAAGGCTGGGCCTTGCTAAGACAACGGTCCTTCGAATTATTCACGAACATTTAAACATGAATAAGGCTAATGCAAGATGGGTACCTAAACTTCTTTCCTCAGTGCAAAAGCAGCAACAAGTCATCAGTTGTCAGGCATTTTTGGAGCTCTGCCGTGGCAACGAGAGAGAAGTTCTGCAAACCATTGTTACAGGAGATAAAAACTATGGTCCTCTACTATGATCTCTTCTCCAAAAGAGAATCAATGGAGGAGTTGCGTAAAACTGGCGAGGCACCGCCTCTAAAGACCAAGGTCATTAAGTCAACCAACAAGATCATGGGCACAATCTTTTGGAACTGTGAAGGAATATTCTTCATTGACTTCAAGGAGAGGAACACCACAGTAAATGGGGAGTACTGTGCTGGCCTACTGCACAGACTACATGCTTCCATCAAAGAGAAAAGGCGAGAAAAGCTGAGTGGTAGTGTGTGTCTTCTTCACGACAACGCGTCTGTGCACACAGCTCTTGTTACAAAGGAAGTTGTGAAGAAATGTGGCTTCGAGGAGATCTACCATCCCCGTACAGCCCAGATCTAGCTCCCAGTGACTATTTCCTTCTCTCAAAACTCAAGAAGGACCTTCGAAGAAGGAAATTTAAGTGTGATGAAGAAGTGTTGGATGCTGTTTATGCCCATTTTGCAGACAATACTTCTGATTATTTTTTGGGGGGGGGATATTGAAATGTTAATTCAAAGATGTGAGAAGTGTATTGCAATAAAGGGTAGCTATATTGAAAAGTGAAATATAATTTTTGTCTTTATCATGCTTAGAAAATAGTTAAGGCGGAAACTTATGGACCTACCCTCATACAATTATAGTTTTGCTTCAATATAGGTGGGAACAATGAAGCAAACACTTGTATTGGGCAATTAAGTATTCTGAGCTTATGTTTCTTTTAGTTATATTAAAAAAAAACGTTTCAAAGTGCTTAGCATAAAAGGTCTTAGTGATGCTCTTTAACATCTCAGGTCATGAGCGTTCCATTTAATTCAGGGCATGAAAGGGTCGATAAATTTTGCTCAGAGGCCTCTTCTTTCAGTCTTGAGTTTCTTTTATGTGCCAAAAATCTACGACACGAGATTCACAACTTTACATCCTTTCCTAAGAAAGTCATACTTAGGATTTTTGCACCCAAAAATATCCATCGACTTTGGCCGGAATTGAATCCGGGTGAAGTTACGAGGCAAAGTCGTGACGTACACACAGACCAATGTGGAAGAAGCTGCATCGTGTTTAAGAGTAATAATATAGGTTATTGCATCTCAGGAAAAATTACAATATTTAAACAATCTTAAAAGATAACTGGTTACACAAGTTGCTTATATAAGAAACACTCCATAAACCCCAAAGCATTTTTCTCAACATAATGCATTAGTGATTGCTCGAGACTACCATGTTTTAATATTTAAATGGTAAGACCAACTTTTCATTTTCTAAATGGTAAGAAAAAATATTTATGATGTACTCTGTTATAAATACGTGGAAGAATATTGTGTTATGTGGCATAAAACATTAAAACGCAAAAATAGCGACATTTCCAAAGCAATCATTGCACTGGAAAACGTTTTATGCTACTTATAGACGGTTGTCACCCTACACAATGAAAATAATACATTGTATGTTTACATTAACTTCTCAAATGTTTACTTCCATAAATTCATATTTTATATCCCTGTTTATATGTTACAGTTTTTCAGGGGATTACAGTAGAGTGCGTTCTTTTGTAACTTACCGTGAGACAGGTTGCCTCACATTGGGCATTTGCAGCAAGTAACTTCAAAGAAAGATTACTGTTTGCTGACGTGGACACTATCACCAATAGCACTATAAACGCCCCGAGCGTCATGCTGAAGGCAGACTGACGGCGGTGTGAAGCGCCTCAAATCAAGCAGCATATGAAATCGTCATCTTTGCGCAAACTCTGTATGGTAATAAGATGATAATCAGTCACCTTTTCAGCACACTCCAATGAAACCAGTTTTATTCCAGGGGTACTTTCAGTCCTAAAATCTTTCGCTAATAACATGCAATGGAGTCAGCGGTCGATGGTAACAGGAATTAAGTATCATCCCACATTATTATGAGTTAAAATTAAGAATCCGTGATGAGGATGGAGGAAAACCTGAAAAAATACTTCAGTCAAGGAGGACGGCCCTGGTGGAAATTAACCCCAGACTTCTCCCTCCCTTTCCGGTTCTTAATGGCTTTGACGATGCTTCTCGAAGTAGTCCTCGTTGGGTGCAATGCACCTATCTCAGCACTTCTGGGAGTCTTCAAATATATATTGCAAGTCATTTCTGACAAGTTCTTTAGAATCGCCTCTGCAGCCTTCACCACTGGTTCTGATGATGGAAAATGCCTCCCACAAAGGCATTTCTTCAAAGAAAAAGTCACATGGGGTGAAATATGAACTAGGAAAGATGAGGAACTGAATTCATATTGACTTGTGAGATATTTAGTAACATCATTTGCGATATGCGGCCATACATTATCGTAGTTCACCACCCACTTTGAATATCAGAACCTTCATAGCGAGAGTAACGTACTGTTTGTTATCTCGGGTATACGACTACTAGGAAATAGAGAGGATGAGGGAAGTACTGTTGTTTTTGTTTTGAATATCCCTGGCGAATATCTTGTATCGATCTACGAGAGACAATTCTAGGAAAATTGTGTAGGGATAACTTCTAAGCTGCATAAATGTAACAAACAATTGCAAGCGAGAAAGGCCAGAGTGTGCAGCTGTGCAATAATGTGTTCATTACGGAAGTAAAAGAAAAATTCACTGTATTTCCCTATAAACGCATAAACAGAAAAGGGTTCGACCTGAAACCATTGCGCATCTTTTGATGACAATTAAAAGATACTTTACTTTGTCATAAATAACATTTCCATGATTTCCTGAAAGATGTCCTTCAGTTTTTTTTTTTTTTTTTTTTTTTAAACCATTATTGAGCTCACATCACTTTGCACACTTCTATAAGTGAGACACTTGTCCCCATTCTTCTGTTACATTTCCCTAAGAACCTCGATGGATGTTCTTCCCTTGCTGCATAGAAAACGAATGACAATTCACCGTTCATATGACAATCAGCGGTTGAGGCAGCCTGGCTCCTCTCTCACACCGTGAAGCGGTATTTATTAGGAGGGTGTTAATTAAATATGTGCAGGGAAAGGTTTTGGAAGGATTGAATTAATTGTCTAGATTAATGATTGAGATCTCAGGGGTAAAAGTTTTCTTCTCCCTCTCCGATGATTGGTTTCCGCTGACTTATATTTTTGCCACGGCTGTTGAAACTCTGCTGCCGGATACTTTTATGGTCTTGTGACCATAGGTGAAGGAGTCTTGGAGATAAATAAGATTTCTTCGTTATAGGAGATGAAACTCAATTTTGTTCACAGTTTATTCCACTCAAAAATGTGCCCCCGTTATTTCCTGAAGTGTGTGTGCCACTTTCGCACTAACTATGAGATCACTATGATACTCTGATACTGCGGTTCTGAACTCCACTAAATTCAACTAATTCTAAGACACAACTGCCCACTTCTTACTGATAGTTTTCCACTAACGATACTTTTCCACTGAACTGAATTAAATTGATAATTGGACCGAATTCTCTTGGCACGGAGCACCTTGGGCCAAACTGAGAATTTGCCGGAGAAGTGCCTATCTTCCACACTGATAATGCCTCAACTTAACAGCTCTTCCAACTATTCTCCCAACTGAATATCGCTCCACTCTGCGCTTCCAACTGAACTGAGACTGCCTCGAACTAAACGGAGAGAATCTGGATCGACTGCCCCTGGGGCGCAAAATTGCAAGACTAAATAAACATGGCAGTCTGCCGGTATCACGAAGCTATCTTTATTCTTTCAAATATGTTTTTACAAAAATCTAGAACGTTTTCTCCCATCTTCGCATCTCTGTTGGGTTATCTGTTCTCTTCATTTTTTCTCTGCTATATTATTTGTCAGATGACTTACGTGACTTCTTGCATGTCACCCACATCTCTCACGTATTACATGGAACTGTTAGGACCTTCCTTCCAGATGTTATCAGTCTGTCTTTTCTCCCCTGTATGTTTGTTTATTACTCTTGCATAATATAATAACAGCAAAGCTTTCAGACAATATACAAGAAATATCTTTTCCATGGACCCTGCTTAAGAATTATCTTCAGAAAACATTGGTTTGCCGTTTGCTTGGGCCTTCTATACAAATATTGATATAATAGACAACAGAAATTGCCAGGTCAGATTTTTATGACTGGGGGTAGCTTTCTGTACTCTGGCAGGAAAATAACATTAGAAACATTAATCCAACACTGGCACAAGAATTAGAAACGACACTGTTATCATAATGTAAATGGAAACGTTACATAAATTCAATTTGGGAGTGGCAACATATAAATATTGTCTCAACCCGAAAACATTGCCCGCATGGATGCAATGGTGAAAGCGGAACGACATATATACCTGTAACTCGTTTACCAAAGTTTAGCTTTTTTTTGGCTTTTTTTTTTAATGGCAATGCTTAATATATCGTTCATGATTCCTTAGGGTGTCGCACAAAGTTTCATGTCGGTGCTGCCTACGCTTTTGGATAATCTGAACAAGGGTAAGATGATAATGGCTTCACTGACACATTTGCAGTATTACTCTGTTGAGGATGAAAGTTTCCTGGATCACATTGCCACTGGAGATGAAACATGGTTGTTACATATAATTTCAGAACCAAAGCAGAAGAGCCATGGTGTGGAAACAACCATGTTCGCCTGGTACGAGGAAATTCCGCTGGACGTTATCGCGATCACTTGATGCTCACGGTCTTCTGTGATCACCGAGGATCGCTTCTGCTGGATTTCATGCCATGAGATGACACCATCAAATCTGACGGCTTTTGTGGCACACTCTCATGTCTACTTGACATCAGGAAAAAGCATCAAGGGAATCTGGTGGACAATGTGGTTCTCCCCCATGACAACGACAGGCCTCATGTGACAACTACTATCAAAGTCAGACTTAAATCATTCGGATGAGAGATTATAGAGTAAACACCGTAAAGTACAGTGATTACCACCTGTTCGATCCTCTGCTAGCAGGACAGTGGTTCATTTCTGACGACGAAGCGAAGACCGCTGTCCTGTGGAGGTTCCGCGATCACCGGCCGTATTCTAGGAAGCTGCATCTCAAACTTGTGGTGCAATGGAACAAATGCCTGAACCGCTGTAGTTACTATGTGAAAAAATAGTCAAAGGTACTTAGAACTATTTCTGTATTTCGAGTTCTCTATATTTGCCGAATAAAAAGGGAACAAAGGCATTTCATTTTATGTCGTGCTGACGAAAAGATCTCTTATCGCTGCTGGATTGCTATTTCAAAGTAATACTGTTTGATACTGAAATAGCTGGAAGTTTTCCCCATGTTTAATAAATATCACCCTGTTGCCAGTTTATATTGTTTCACTGTAATTATTTAATAGTGTTTTAAAATGTTTAACACTGTAGCGCCAACCTGCATGAAACTGGAGGCAATCTTTCCTGGGAATACAGTTGACAAGAGCTAACGTTTCAGGTGATGCATACAAACAATGACTCCTTTAGGAAAGTAGCTCCGTCTTCTGCTTCCTCTAACCTCTCTCGGTCAAATTTTCCACAGATTACCACCGAGATATTGGTTTCCAGACAGGATTTTTTACGCTGAAAAGCTTGGGGGTAGCGCAAAGCTGCTATCACCTAGCTACAGGAACCGCTGCTGTTTAATGCATTCGTATGCAAGGATGAGGGTGTTTTATAAATTTAAAATTTAGAAAAACCTATTTAAAGGAGAGAAATTATTTGGGAGCATGTCTAGCATCGAATCTTCTATATATTTTGAATTATACTTTAGAAGCACATATTTACTTAGAGTGTTTTTTATTTGTTTATTTACGGACGCTCTTTAACATCTTAGGTCATCAGCGTCCCATTCTATTTAGGGCGTGAAACGGCCGACAAATTTTGCTCAGAGGCCTCTTCTTTCAGGCTTGAGGTTCTTTTATCGTGCCATAAATGTACCACACGGGACCCACGGCTTTACCTCCCTTCCGAAGGAAGCCATACTTAGGATTTTTACGCCCGAAAAAATCCATCGATCTTGGCCGGGTTTGAACTCCCGATCTTGGGTTTAGGAGGCAAGTACGGTTATCACTACACCACTATTGTGACATTTTTATTTGTTTATTTAGAAGCATGTCAAACACCGATTCTTCTATTTATTTTGTATTATATTTTAGAAGCACGTGTTTACTTAGAGTGTAATAACTAGGCATCAGAATTTCTAAGCACTAAAACCGGAATTAGGTTATGTTTGACTGTATACAACATTTGAGAAGATACAATAGCTCACGAGGTACAAACTATCTTCACCCCTTACGTCTGTCACTATCAGTTCTTATTTATCAGCCAGGCAGTGGCTCATAGCCTTTGTTTAAGTGTACCTAACTTCAATTTAAAGGTCCTATTGATAACTGTTAACGTTGAAATGAATAATTATTTAGGACTGCAGATAGTATAGCAAATGCGCTGAATACTGGTTTTCAATTGATAGATTATCCTAAATTCTTTTATCTTCCTCCAGTTTAATAGCAAGAAAAAGTGTTGTAGAAATATGTTGGTGATCCTGGCGGGTTTTGTCTCGTGATAAGGAGGATAGTACATAGAGAACGTAGTCGACCTATACGCGTCACGTGACATACTTGACATGAATGTTGATAGTATAGGCCCCGTCCAATCAGCCAAATGGAAGGTCATAAAGACGCTTTTATCGATCAACATGGCCCGCTCCTCATGGAATTTCTGGAACTAAGACCAATCTGAGCGCTACGTCAAAACAATGGCAAAGTTGCCACGGCCTATAAAGTCAAAATGCCCAGAATTACTCTCGGGTTGTGTCATTTTGCACTGTCAAGGTTGTTCATACCAAAATGCAGAAATTCAGGTGGGAAGTGCTAACGTACCCACATTGCAGCCCTGACATCTCCCCGTGTGATTTCATGTTTTCGGGCAGTTGAAATGTTTCCTCATAAGCAAAAGATTCACATAAAACAAAGTCGTACGGGACTCAATTCAACAATGGTTCCAGTAACAACTCTTTATAAAGACATCCAGTGTCTAGTTCCACAGTGTGATAAGTGCCTCAACAGATACGGCAATTACTTCATAAAGACATTCAGTGTCTAGTTCCACAGTGTGATAAGTGCCTCAACAGATACGGCAGTTGTTTCTATCACAGTCAAGGATATTGTGATCTTCTACGATGTGGAAGAACAGATTTTAAGAATCTGACAAATTTTTGAAACAATATTTATCTATGTAAACGAAATATAAATATTTGAATTATGAACTTCTCCACAGATAAGCACAACTGTTTATAAAATGCAACATCCTAATAACTGAATACCTTAAAACTAATCGACTTAGTGGCGATAGCATCATATTTATCATCGTCTATTTTAAGGAAAAGTACATAGTTTTCCCTGGCAATGGTTATAAACGAGAGTATCTGTCTTATCTTAACCTCACTTGCAAAGGAGTCGAGGCATGTTTAGAAAAAAATGTTCTTCCATCTAGACTTAATTAGCAATTCTTTAAATCTGCTCTTAGAAAACATCTACGTAAAAAGGCCTATTATTCTGTAAAAGAATATATATCATACTGAGGTAAAACACTACAATAATTTTATATCTATGCATATATTAAAATGTATGTGAGTGTCTGTGTCTGCTTCTCTGGTTCTGATAATAATCAGGGATGAGTGCACTGCCATAATTAAGATATATAAGAGCAACCCATTTTTACTAAACCCTTTCTATTACACAAATTCCTGGTCTGATTTCACTAAATGAACATTAAATTAATAAAAAACAAAAGAAGTAACAGCCACTGTTCACTTCTAACTATAAACCATTGTAATTAACTACGTAACTGCAACAAACCAAATAAAACAAACCCATGTGTTAATAGCTGTAACATGGCCGACTCCACTACAGTGTATCTGTCTTTGCATAACCTCCAACTATAAACTACTGTAATAAACCACATAACTTCAATGAACCAAATAAATTAACGCATATGTTTAATCGCAGTAACATGAACGATAACTACTGGTGTAATGTCTGCATAAGCTCACTTGCAAACGAGTCGAAACATATTTTAACATCAGAATCACTACAACTCTCTTTTTCTTGATCCAAGCCCCGCTTCATGTGTTTTCTCAGATTTTTCCTTTTTTTGCTAACCCACACCGCCACATACATTGGTAGATTAGAGAAAATTGCTGGGAAACTGTCTTCCCTAACCACAACGTTTGGTACGATGGATTTAATACACGCTAGTTTTACCACTAACTTAAAAATTTGCATGATATATACTCTTCATACACTCCTCCATTAATTACTGTTATTGAAATGTAAATATGTTATTATTCCACGCACTACCGTAATAGACACCAAGAGCAAAGTCACGTGTTTCGAACACTTATTATTATTGAAGTCCCTGGTGTAATTTAACTAAATTAATATTAAATTATTAAAAAACAAAGAATAAACACGCTACTGTTCATTTACTTCCATTTACAAACCACTGTAATAAACCAGAACACTGCAATCAATAACTTGAGAAATTTACACACCAGCCACATATCCCGCCATTTTGTCTACTTTCCATACCAACCTTAGGGTCTGTTAAATATAATTGGTACTGGTACGACGAAGCAAGATGATCATCTCAATTGCAAACTTGCTGAGAATAAAACCACCACTAATTGCCTACCCTGAGTGCTCTTCAGTAACAGTTTTGTCATTTACTTTTTAATTGTGGCAATGAATGCTAATTAGCATTTATGAAGTTAAATTATGAAATGTAGGATGATCCTCACATCCTGTATGGAATAATCGCCACTGATTTGCTGGAAAGTTATGATTATTCTATTTTTCGATGTTGGTTTACCAACATGTCGTACCTGCAAATACACACACAACCATAAGTGGCCAATATTACAGAGATTTCCTGAAAACTATGCAAGTCATATCATACGCAAAAGACCACATTTCAGTTCAGCCAGCTTAATGCTGCACCAGACAAAGCATTACCGCAACTCGCAAATATTTTTGCTGAATATATCGCAAAAATCAATATGATGTGTGTTCCTCATCCTCTATAAAATTTGGATTTAGTCCCCCGTGTGACT